>NW_021024631.1:0-70601 GCF_004153795.1 Camellia sinensis | reverse complement strand
GACTCCATAAACTGTCTTCTACATCTGTCCGACAACTGTCACCACATTGTCTTCTACAACGGTCCGACATGACCCCATAAACTGTCTTCTACAACGGTCCGACATGACCCCATAAACTGTCTTCTACAACGGTCCGACATGACCCCATAAACTGTCTTCTACAACGGTCCGACATGACCCCATAAACTGTCTTCTACAACGGTCCGACATGACCCCATAAACTGTCTTCTACAACGGTCCGACATGACCCCATAAACTGTCTTCTACAACGGTCCGACATGACCCCATAAACTGTCTTCTACATCGGTCTGACACCGCCATCCAGTGTCCTCTACACCGTCATGACATCACCATACAGTGTCCTCTACAACGTTATGACACCACCATCCAGTGTCTTCACCAATGGTCTGACACGACCATACAGTGTCTCCTATCCTTTTTTTTTTATGTATTTTCTTGTTTTGTTCCTCTCTTCAAACTCAAGTTGGTTAGTTTCTATCCTCCTTGAGTTTGCGGGGGGCTGTTAGAATTTACCATCACCTACCACCACTACCACCTCACCTACTCCACTAAACCTAACCCACTACACCACTATCACCATCCACTACACACCATCCACTACACCTACATCTATATAAGGAACCATTTGTAATAGACATAAATGTATCAATAAACAAACATCAATCAATAATACATCATTTTTTAACACAAAGCTTGCTAGTAATCTCCAAATAACACATAGAATTCTAGCTAAGCAACTAAATAGAAAAACCAACAGCATGGTCTCAATATTCTCATTTGTTTGCTATTTTTGCAACTATGTGATTGATTTATAAATTGTTAGCATTCAAAATTTTATGGTCAATTTTCCCTATTTGAGCCAGGTTATACTTCAAGTTAAACTTCAATAGAACTCACCTTCAATTTGCACAAAACACTACAGTCAGAAGTCTCATCAAGTAAATCTTGATAATTTGATGTTTCCACCTATATAAAATATAACAAAAAAAATTAAAAATGAGAGAGTTAGAGACAGACCACAAAAAGAAATTTTGATATTCCTCAAGATTATTCCATTTAATTAATATTAATATTATGAAATAAACTCACATCAGCTGATTGGAAAAAAAATTCAACAATATATTGAGTAATCTCTCCATCTCGGCTTTCAAATGTTGAAACAGAATGTTGAGCTAGGCAACCCAAAGCCTGCAACACAGTTGGAATATTCTGTCCACCATGTAGAGCATCCACAAGTGTCTATACAGATAAGCACAAAAACACCAGACTCATCGTCAACACTATCAAGCAGTTCACACACAACAGAAAATCTAGCATGGGTAGTCAACAAGCATATACCAAAATGTGAATAACACGTGTGACATGACATGTATAACTAAGGAACACTAGGAAATGTATGCCAGAAAAACTGGATATAAATAAATGCATAGAACAGTAGGAAATGAGAGAAATTTTGATTCTATAGTAGTTACACACAAAAGTTTAGATAAGTAGACCTTGCATAACTCTGAGAAAAAAAATAGTTCAGAAGTATCAATCAATGCAGCAACTGCAGAAACAGCAAGCTTGGACTGAGCGCGAGTTCCCTCCAGGCACACCCTTTCCAATGATGGGTAAATATCACTACATGAACAAAGCACATACAGCTAAACAAATTCAAAACATACAGGGAGGAGGGGAAAAAAAGCATGGTTAATGGATAAAACAGAAACACAAGAAAAGACGTAGGATTATTCAAGAAGCATGTTAGAGCAATTCCTCCAAGACCACAATAAGCATGCATTTGTTGAAAACCAAAAAAAACAAATAGCCAAATTCAGACACCCAGAAGCATTGTAAAAATATATACCTCAAGCTCAATTATTGCAGGATGTACACAACAGCTGGAATCATATAATAGTTAAATGAAGTTTTTAAAAGTCATTTTGTTCCAGAAAACATGATATTTAAATGGCATAGAACAATCTAAGGCTCTTGAAAAGAAGAAAAAAAAAAAAGGAATTTCAAATCAATGGATTTGAGGTGGACTTATATAAAAAATATAGGAAATTAAGCAATTATAGGTGTATTGAGAAACCAAAAAGGAGAGATAAATTAGAGGGAGAAGAAATATTTTATTAGGATCCTTGTAGAATTAGAACCCTTAGAATGAAGGTTTTGAAATTACTACTTTTACATTGTAATTTCAAATCCATCATGACAAAGCTCTCAAATCCCATCTTCAAACCCCATCTTCAAACCCATATCCAAATTATCAAATCTAAATTTGAGTAATCTCCTTGGATTAATAGTGTCAAATCCATAAATCCAAACACAACCTTAAGGTTCCCTCCCAACTAATATGAACTTCTACTGCCACAAAAACATGAACGCTAAAGACAGAATTTCTTAAGAACCAACTAAATCAAGAATAAAAGCTATATATCATGTAGAAATCAATCCAATGACTAACATTTCATACAACCAAGGAGAAGACTTCGTCCCAACAGTTAATGCTGCATATCCAAAAACCATGACTAAAACTCAAGGAGAGGCATGTCTGCACATAAAGAAATCTGAAGAAAATATCCAACAATATCTAATTTGGATTAAAAATTTCATAACGTCACATTATCGCTAAATAAACCATACAAACATCAACATCAAATAGCAAAGACTCCAACAATTACCTTAGTTTAATATCAATATGAGGGCCGGCTTTTGCCAGCATCTGAATCAGCTCTTCATTAAATGGCATATCTTGTTGTAACAACAACTGGAACAGCTTTTCTGAACCTCTCAAGAGTGACGGGAAAGCGCTGATGATAGCCTAGGTAAGTTAAAAGTAGAAAAATTTACAATGATGTGTACAAAATTTACAACGGAAATTCTGCTAATCTACTGGCATATACAGCAAACAAGCTAACTTGGAACACTAAAAGGCAAACACATGGTGTTATAAACTGAATGTTCTGTAAGCAACGTTACATTCTCACTGACATCCTATTTTATGAAGCTACAGATATGAAGAGCCAAAGCTTAGTAGGAAGACAGAAGAAGAAGAAAATCTCTCTTACAAGTGATAACAGCTTCTCTCCTTCAAAATATCACTGCAGTTTATCCGATACTCTGAGAATCATAAAGCATCAAGCAAGCTTGATCCACAGTTCCTTTTTCTTAATCAATTATTCTAGATCGTAAAATTTTCCCTCTTCTTAAGGTAAACATCTAAGCTAAAGGCTTCAACACACACGGAATCCAATGACCTGGGGAAGGTCAAAATGGTCAAAGAAGTGCATGGAGGTTTCTAAAAGGGCAGACTAAGCCAAAGTATCGAAGGTTGAAAAATGAACAAAGTTGGTCAAAGTAAGTAAACCACTCAAGAGGAAACTTTACCGCTTGAGTCGTGATTGCAAACTAATAGCATCCCTAATCAGAAAGACAGATCCTGAGAGAAAGAAATTATCGCTCAAGTGAACTCTTCACCGCTCAAGCGCTAAAAGTAAACTTCCAGGACTTCTGCTCAAATAGCAAAAACCGAGAGGTTGTAACGAGCTTGAGCAGTCTCATAAACCCAAGCAGATAGGTAACCTTCACCCTGTCCGAAACACATTGAAGGGGTCACACTTTGACCCACAACCAACCCAACAACATGCATTCTAAAACATAAACAATTGACAACATGTGATTCATACTCAATGGAAATCTAGCACGCAACTATAGGCCTCATTTACATCCATTCTCATAATTCCATATCTCATTCATTCTATCAAATAAACACACACGTGTGCATTTTATACATGGAATTTCAAATCATGCCCTCAAGGACTTACAACAACAAATAGGCAGGCCTTACAATGAAAGAGGCCTCTAGCCTTCAACACAAAAATGGGCTTCTACCCTCAACATGTAGCACAAAGTCCCCAAGCCTCATCATGGCTTCATAATCGCTAGCCGTGCTTCAAATCAACAGGTTGAGCAATTGCCCAATAGAAATAATAACATGATCAATAAGCCTAAAGCAAACAATACTGATGCGTTACACCTAAATCAACCAATACTGATCAAAAATATTGAATAAACTATATCCAAAACACATCCCAAGGTTCAGGACATTTAAGAAACAATTGCCTTACCAGAAGAAGCTTCACGGAAGAATCCTCCAGACTTTTATTTGTGAAATTGTCACCCAAAAGATGATCTAAAATACAATGGACATGCTCAGAACTAAATATATTGAACAGGCACTTTGTGGAGAGTAATCGTAGAAACCCAAAATGCGGATGCCTATCCCCCATCTTTCTCAGAAAGTTGTCCTGAATTTAGAGAAGAAAAAGCAATTATCACCTAAATTATAGCCAGAAAATTATAAATGTAAAAATAAAATTAAAAAATAAAAAATAAACCATTCAATCAAACAAAAAGTGAAGAAGATAGGAAACCAAAAAAAAAAGGGATAAATGAATTAACAAGCATAGAAAAAAATTATATTTCAATTTTCAGCAATATAATATTAAAAACACTCCCACCGGCATAAATAGAAGCAGGGCCAAATAACTTTTCACATCTCAAATTTGATGGTGTCAAGAGACTAGAGAGGATTGGTACTTCAAAGCAAGTTGAAAATGTTGCTGCTGATGCAATTCCCTTCTCTCTTAGGTTTCTCACAAGCCTCATATTATTTCTTTCTAATCAATTATTCCAGCTCAATTCTCAAGAACAGTTTTTCAAACAACAACCTGCTAGTATTATGTCATGTCTGATACAGCACAACTATACCACTGCTCTAAGCTTCATTTTGAGTGCAGGAACAATATACTTTATTAATAGCTTTATAGCAGCAACAAAGAAAGTGTATATTCTCTTCACCATAGTTACCAGCAAGGAATAAATATCAATATCAATCATTTTTTAAGGTTCCATCATAGGAGACATCAACAGAAATATGGATGTCAAATGTTATGGGAAAAGCAATGAAAATTAGAGCACAAAACAAAAAATTTCACAAAACACAAAATATGGGCAACCCCTACAATCCATGTATACTAAATAAAACAAATTAACAAAATACCCCTAACTACTAAACATTAACATAATAACATAAAATATGTCTAGCAGCATACTAAATTAAAATAAAAAAAGAAGCACAAAATTATTCCAAAACTACTCCATGATGCCCTAAACGTGCTTTATGTGGAATTCCAAATTTGCTCTTTTATTCTTTCCATCCTGTTCATCATTTGATACCAAATTGATGCAAGGCAACTCTAGAAAACTTGTAGAATTGCTACACTCAATTGAAATTGTGCTGGGTTTTGGTTATGAAAAGCTTCTACGGTTAGGGATTTGTGAGAGAGGGAAAAAAATTTAGGGTTCCCAGATGTAAAAAGAGAGTTTGGATTTGATTTTCAAAAGTTGCAGGTTGCAGGATTTTTTAAATTAGGCATATTATTTTTCTGGGCAAAAGCTATTTTAGGGTGATTTAGAGTGGGATTAGTGACCAAAGGGTAGCAGGAAAGGTTGGGGATATGATTGGGGCTAAAAAGTGCACTTTTCGTAGGCTATAACAACAACCCAAGTAGCTTCAATATGTTGTGCACCATGCCACTAACAAACTCTCTGGGGGGAACTGATTCAACAGTCAGAGAGAATAAAGTTTTGAAAGGGTAAGAAAAATGTCAAATCCAACCATAACTAGACATATCCCAAATAATGCCAATCTCTTCGCAGAATATCTACTTCCTACACAAACAAAACCTAAAACAGGAAAAAAAAATATGAAAAAGGAAAACACGGAAGACAAGTAACCGCTGCAATGACAGTAAGTGTTGCAAAAGGCAATGAACTAAGAATGAACATAAACTAATTCATAGAACAAGATTAGCATCCATGCATGAACGGAAACTGCACATTTCATGGTTCAATTGACAAGCTAGTTTGGTGTAACCCCAAATAACATTGAAATAGTACTTTGTTTGCAGTAACTTGTCCCTTTAAATAATATTCCATTAGTCAAGCATCAGACATGGGGTCACCTGATACTCTTGCTCCCCAAACAAATAACAATATAACACAATATTCTATAGCAAAACAAGAAAACAGATTTGAGGATATCATATTAAAATTTATGGCAACTGATCACCATATGCAAAACAACATATCTAAAATAAACCCTCCAAAATATATGATGAACAAAAGAAATGATATTCAAGTAGTAGCATCATCTGAGGAACAAAAACATGGTATCTTTTAGAATGAAGCTAGACAAATGTTTGTATTAAACAACTTACTCTTGTCGCCTGAGCAATTTTTATAGTCACTTCATCCAACAACTGCGCCAATGTGCTAAAAATGTTACTATCTTTCACTGAGTTCAATTTATCAAAGCACTCTTCTGCTTTGGAGGAATCTGGAAAGAATGATGACATTTTTGCTACAGAGTTTTGAATTCTCTTATGCACTTCTTCAGAGCCATTATTCTGCAACAAGCACAAGGTGTCATTATACAAAAGCAACAAAAACAAAAACTCCACGTAGCACAATACACTATGCGACAATCCTATCCTCTCTACAAGAATGCTCCCACTTTTTCAGAAAATTATTAAGTAATACATAGTAAAGATGCCAATATTCTGGTTTGAGTTATTGATTCTATTACGTACAAGACCATTTTGGCCAGAATAATTCATTTCAGCTGGGAAAAAATGAAGGCTGAGGCCCAGATTTTGTACCTCCTTAGTTTCGGGGGGGAGACAGGTTGAGCAATGTTGGAGGAGGGGGCAGTCGAGAGTGGAGAAGGGTTGGGGAGAGGCGGAGGAGAGGCACAATGCATGGGGAGACTAGGAAGGGGCTGCCGGAGGTAGGAGTTGGCAAAGAAGAGTAGAGAGGCTGGAAGGGGGCCACTAGAGGTGGGGGAGTGGCATAAAAGGGCAGGTAGGCTGGGAAGGTGGTGGCTAGAGGAAGGGTGCAGCAGGGGTTGGGGGGGGAGGGGCTCCAAAGAAAGGGGTATATTTGGGATTATGGTGGTGGTTCAAAGGGAAAAAAAAGAGGTGGGGAGCAATTTAGGTGGGTAGGGGTGTCAAAAGAAGTGAGGGGTCAAATGAAAAAGAAGGGGGGTCGGCCATTAGTGTTGGAGATTCTATCATAGAAGATATCAAAATATATAGAGATCCCATGATATTTGTGTTTATCATGATTTTTTGTATCTTTAATTTATTTCAATCGCTTAACTGAAAGGATTTGATTGTGTCTCCCACTCTATATATAATTTATCAAAAGGGAAAAAAAAAATTCCCCCACTCTATATATATGGTGTATATCATGTAAACAAGAGAATTAAGTTGAGTGAATGAAATATGCAGCCCACAAGGCTTTGTGTGCGTGGACGTAAGCCAAGATTGGTGGAACCACGTTATCCCTTTGTATTCTTTCTTTTCTCTTTTTTGGTTTTTCTTTTCTCTCCACATTCAACTTTATTGTCATATTACAAAATTCAACAATTAGCAGCACTAGACTATCTTACTCAAGCAAATGGACTAAACTGTTAAACTAGGTTCCACATCAAAGTGGACACCAAACAAAATAGGAAAAAAATTCCAAATTTCAATTTGAGAAATAGAAATTATGTATGCAAGGACTGCATCCCAACTTCTCATTGTTAGATAGTTTGATATACATTGTTGGACCCATTTCCTAATAGCTTAGGCTTGGGAAAATATTGGTAGCTTAACATGGTATCAAAGTTGTAGTTAAAAGAGGTCTTGGGTTCAAGTCTCTCTTGGCATTTCCGTATTCTTTCACCGTTCGGTTTCTTCTTCTTTGTTTGGTTGTTTGTTTATCTTTCTGTTTGGTTCACTGTTTGTCTCTCCATGTGCAAGACATAATTGCACGTGAGGGAGGGTGTTAGATAGCTTAATATACATTGTTGGACCAATTCCTAATAGCTTAGGCTTTTGGAAAAATTGGTAACTTAACACACAAACCACAAAAAACAAGTCCTAATGTCAAACTGTTAGATGTGATCAAATTAATTTGTGATTGTTTAACCTTAATTGAGTATAAACAAGTGCACTGAATCATGATGCTAGAATTTTGAACTGCCTTTACATTCATATATCAAATCCACTAAAATTGAACAAAGTTAATTTTCCAAGTAACTTTAACAGAAGGAAAGAAGTCAAATCACTAGGAGTTCCATAAGTACCTTTTTAAGTTGTTTGTCCTGTAAGTATCCAAACTTCCGTGTCAAAAAAGTTTGGCTATGCAGAAATTTCATGTCACCCTAAAGGCAGATTCTATAAAGTAATGAGAACTTCAGAATAGCTCAACCAAGTCCTGAGTTTCAAAGCTTTGCTCATTTCTGAAAGATAAACACAACTAAACCCTACACGTGTCCCCCAATCCCAGTCATAAAAAGTTTTCCATCAAACTAAAGTTCAATAGAAGGTTACTCAAATAAATTCATAACCAAGAATGTTAGTCATAAAAGATTCATTTCGGAATGTTAGTTTCACACTAGTGCACAGCAAAATTAAGAATTAGAAAGCCCCTTTAAGTGGTATAGAACTGAAGGTTCCATTACTGCACCTCTTCTTTCTGGAGTGTCAGGTAAACTTGCATCTCAGTTTGCAACCTGAAATGTACAGAACGTGTAAAGAAATATCATATCTTCACTGTAAGGATACCAACATTTGACTATCAAGTATCAATACCTTCGTTTTTTATATAAAATAGAGTTCAAAGCTTTCAAGTGAGGAGGCTCAAAAAGTGAGAACAACAAGATCCAATGCCTAGTTCTGTCCTCGATTGAAAGAGAAGTAGGAAACATTTCCTCTGCAAGCACAAGCTCCATGTTTTGAGGACTGAAGAATCATATAAAGAGAAAATTACATCAAATTCATGCAACATTTATGTTGCTTTAACCAGTGAAAGAGTAGGAACAAGCATACCTAAACTCCTTACAATCTTTATCATAGCAAAGCATCAATATTCCACATAGAATCTGCTCAAAGTGATCACTTGGTGCTATGATACCCGCAGAACACTTTGTACAATAATCGCGATAAACTTCCAGCAACTTCTGCAATGCTTTCTTTCTAACAGACACCTACATGGCAAGAATAAAATAACAGTCAACCATTAGACAGCTTAATATCAATCAAACAAAAGCTTCTCAAAGTTACCTTCTTATCACGAAGTCGTTCAGTAGCCCGAGTTATCAGTTCAGATGGAACAGATTTGAGGTTAGCCCTAGCTAAATCACAGGCAACAACCACTGCTTGGGTTCTCACTCTATCATCAAAATCTAACAGTCGACCCTCAAGGGCAGCTACTCAATCAAAAAATATCATATAATAAGTATAACCCGGAAATGAGAGAAAACAAAGCCAGCAGCACACCACTGCCAAGACAGATATAGATTCTGAATAGCTTACTGAGAACATCAACTGCTTCTGTCCCCGATGGATTGGTCATGTAGAAAGCTTTTGCACATGATATGGCACCAAGTCTAACCTCCGCTGACTTATCAGAGAATCTTTTTAAAAATTCTATGAAGAGATAACGATACTCCTGGGCAACATGATAACCAGGAAGTGCTAAAAGCTTTCCAATTAAATTAACAGCTTTAATCCGGACATCAACCTGATCAGCCTGCAAATTGAATTATTGTTAGAATATTTCCTTGTTTCTTTATTTCGATTAGATTGTGATTGATTAATTGATTGATTGATTGTGATTCCTTAATCAGTCAATCAATTAATCAATATAAAAGGTAATTCCTTAATCAATGCCTTAAGGCTTCCTTTTGTAATAGTTGATTAATTAAATATAAAAGGAGATGATATCATAATCATCACCCAAGCTTTGTATTCCCTTAAATTACATGATATCAGAGTCAAAATCCTAAAAACCGTCACCCCCACAGCCACTACCACCAACCAACCATCACCTATCACCACCCATCCTCCATCGCTGGTCCCTAAGTCTCTGTCAAAACCAGCCAAGGTCCCACAAAGGTGTTTCAGCTTCAGCCAAAGGCCCCTCTGGCCTAGTCGACTCTTGTGAGGGTTGTCCTAGCCTCTCTTTATGTATTTCGGCTCCTGTGGATGAGTGTTTGAGGGCTGCCCATCTTTTGTTGCCCTAAATTTCTTTCCTTCTACTTTCTTGAACACAGTTCAGCACTTGTTTTGATTGGAGGTTCGTTTTCCCATATTTGATTTATTTTTTGGGTCCATAGATAACCCATTAATCTGATTGTTATACTCCCATAGTGGTTTGTATGTGATTTTACTTGTTCCAGCTCATTCCATTCTTGTGATTCGTGCAAGGTTTTTTGGGTTGAAATTGTAGAGTTCTTATGGCTGACCTAACTAGTGAATCCACCACTACTTCTCACCTATGTAAAGGGGAGAGCTCCAGTCCAGTTATGACTACTACATCTGAGAACCTAAACCCTAGCCTCAAAATCACTACCGCTCTGTTTAATTGTCAGAATTACCTTTCATGATCTCAGTGTCTTGACACTTTTTCTACAGAGTAGATGGAAAATGGGATATGTTAATGGAAGAGTTCAAACACCAAGTATCACAGATCTTGGCTATGACCAATGGGAGATTACCAACTCTTTAATCATGGGGTAGCCCATTCATTCCATGGTTCCTGAGATTGGTAAAGGCTACTTATCTATGGATACTGCCCAGGATATTTGGAAAGCAATCGCTACTACATATTCTCGAAAAGAGAATTTTTCTCAATCTTTTGAGTTGCGCCTGTCAATTAAGCGCTCAGTACAGGGAGAGCAGACAGTTCTCCAGTATTACACCTTTCTGACTAATGGTTGGAAACGCCTAGATCGCCTTCTGGATTACAAGCCTGTCTATACAGTTGACTCAATTGGGTATCAGAAGTTTCTTACATAGGAGAGGGTCTTCAAGTTTTTGGAAGGCCTCAATATGGAGTTTAATCCAATCCGAAGTCGTGTCCTTAGCATGGATGTTCTTCCATCTCTTCAAGAGGCCTTTGCATATGTACAGAATGAAGAGAGTTATCGTTCTACTATGTTACCACCGGCTATTGGAGACCGTTCAGCATTACCTTATGCTCCTTCTCGAGATGAGGCTAGTTTGTCACTCACTGCCTCTTTCCATCCTTCAGAGAAGGATATTGTGTTCTGTGATTACTGCCGCAAGCCGCAGCATACTCGTGAGACATGTTGGAAGCTTTATAGGGCTCCATCAACAAGTCAGGATGATCAGTTTGGTACTAGAGGCAGTCGATCAGGCCAATCTAAAGGACGTGGCTCTAATCCATGGACCCATCAGTCTAGTGTTGTTGACAGAAAATGCCAGAGACCCCAAATAATCTACCAAATGTTTTACCAAACCTCTCACATGGGTGTGGGACCCACACACACACACCCATGTGAGAGGTTTGGTAAAACATTTGATAGATTATTTGGTGCCTCTAGCATTACTCGTTGTTGACACCTTTGATTCTACTTTCACTTCAATTGGTCCGACTTATGATAGTTTATCTAGCATGACTTCTCCTGAGCTTGAGGATGTTTTGCGCCATTTAATGGCCCGCCGGTCTTCTATTACTCCCAGTGCATCTTCCTTGTTGTTTACCTACTCAGGTAACTTAAAATCTTCTCCTAGTGCTTTTCTTTCCCATAAGTCTTTGCTATGGATTATTGATTCTGGTGCCTCAAATCATATGTCTGGGTCTTCTGACCATTTCTCAGCATACAAGCTCTCTTCAGGTCAAGACAAAGTTAGGATTGCAAATGGTATTGTTTCCTCTATATCTGGGAATGGTTTAATTCATGTCACCGCTACCTTACCTCTGTCTTTAGTGCTCCACATTCCCAATTTTTCTATTAATCTTTCTATCCTTGAGTCGTGTTACTAAGGATTTGAACTATAGTGTGACATTTTTTCCTGATCATTGTCTTTTTCAGGACCTTGTCACGAGGACGACGATAATGTGCCTGAGTTTCTTTGTAAGTCTTGTCAACTTAACAAACAACACCGAGCTTCTTTTGCTCCAAGTTTTAATAAAAGTTTAGCTCATTTTTCTTTAATACATTCTGATGTGTGGGATCCATCTCATGTTGTGTCTTTAAAAGGCCATAAATGGCTTGTTACCTTTATCGATGATTTTTGTGAGTCTTGTCAACTTAACAAACAACACCGAGCTTCTTCTGCTTTAAGTCTAAATAAAAGTTTAGCTCCTTTTTCTTTAATAAATACTGATGTGTGGGGTCCATCTCGTGTTGTGTCTTTAAAAGGCCATAGATAGTTTATTACCTTCATCGATAATTTTTCTCATACTACTTGGGTGTATCTCATGAAAGAAAAAAAGTAAAATTTTCTCTGTGTTTCAAAATTTTCATAAAATGACTTGTACTCAATTTGGGACAATTGTCAAAATCTTGCGTTCTGATAATGGGGGTGAATACATCGATTTGGGGTTAGAGAGCTATTTTTCCACTCATGGCATTATACATCAGACATCATACATCAGACATCTTGCACCAATATTCCTCAACAAAATGGGATTGCAAAGCACAAGAATCGTCATCTTTTTAATATGACTCGTTGCATGTGTTTTTCTATGAGTATGCCTCAATCCTTTTGAGGCGAGGCCATTCTCACCGCAACCTATCTCATTAATCATCTTCCTATCCAGATTTTGCAAAAACAAGCTCCACTTCAAGTCCTTCTCAATTCAAAGTCTTTGTTTTCCATTCCTTCTAAAATATTTGGGTGTCTCTGTTTTGTCCACAATCATTCTACTACTCGTGGTAAATTGGACCCTCGCTCTCTCAAGTGTGTTTTTCTCAGATACTTGCCTACTCAAAAGGGGTATAAGTGTTATCACCCTCCTTCTCGTAAGTGATTTGTGTCCAAGGATATCACCTTCTTTGAGTCCCAGTCCTACTTCTTGTCTTCTCTGGTGTCACAATCATCCCTTTAGGGAGATTCCTATTTTCCATGTTGCTTCTATGGTGGAACCAATTGTTCCTACACCACCTATTACTGGAACTATAGAATCCAATGCCACCAAGGCCAAGGAAGGGCAAGTTTAGGTCAGGGACAAAGATAGACAGAAAGTTACTTGGATACAAGAAACCACTTATGCTCACCCACTGCCATCTCCTACTTCTGATAAGAGTCCAGGTAACTTTGAACCTCCTGTTTCTCTTAAGTCTACTAATATTACTATTCCTGACCCTACTGATCTTGATATTCCTATTGCCAAGAGAAAGGGTGTAAGATCTTGTATTCAACATCCTATCTCAAACTTTGTGTCCTACTCTCATTTGTCTTCCTCGTATAGAGCCTTTGTGTCAAACATTTCCTCTGTTAATATTCCTAACCATTTTTAGGATGCTCTTACTATCACTGAATGGAAACTTACCATAATTGAGGAAATGAAAGCATTTCGTAAGAAAGGCATTACCTAAGGGCAAAAGACCGGTGGGATGCAAATGGGTGTATACTGTGAAGCACAAAGCAGATGATTCCATTAAGCGTTACAAAGCTTGACTTGTGACAAAAGGCATCACTCAGACTTATAGAGTAGATTATCATGAGACTTTTGCACCAGTGGCTCAGATGAATTCGGTCATAATACTTCTCTCTAATAGCTAATTTCGATTGACCACTTCATCAGTTTGATGTAAAGAATGCTTTCTTACATGGTGATCTAGAAGAAGAGATATATATGGACATTCCTCCTGGTTTTGAGGATCATCAGACAAAGGGTAAAGTATGCAGGCTTCGGAAGTCGTTATATGGTCTCAAACAGTCTCCAAGGGCTTGGTTTGAGAGATTCACTCAGGCTATGCTTAAATATGGTTTCAAACTAAGTCAAGCAGATCACACTTTGTTTGCAAAACATTCCTCACGTAGTAAGACTACAGCTCTCATTGTTTATATAGATGACATAGTGCTTACAGGCAATCATAGTGAGGAAATTACCCCTGTTGAAAAAATATTTAACTACTGAGTTTTCAAAGACTTAGGAAACTTGAAGTATTTTCTGATAATTGAAGTTGCTCGCTCCAAGGATAGAATTTTCATCTCACAAAAGACATGTTCTTGAACTTTTAAAGGAAACGAGGATGCTTAGATAAGACATATGATACCCCACTGGAACCTAATCAGAAACTTGGTAATGATAAAGGAGGAGCAGTTGTTGATAGGAAGAGTTATCAGCTACTAGTGAGTGAGCTTAATTACTTATCTCAATCTCGTCCTAATATTGCTATTGCTGTCAGTATGATTAGCCAGTTTATGCATGCTCCTCATCAAATTCACTTAGAGGTTATTATGAGAATTCTGAAGTACTTGAAATCTTCTCCTAGAAAAGGTCTTTACTTTTCCAAACATGATCATCTCAGAGTGGAAGCCTAAATAGGAGTTGATTGGGAAGGGTCAATAACTAATAGGAGATCTATATCAGGATATTGTATCTTTGTGGGTGGCAATCTTGTTACTTGGAGGAGCAGTGTTTTGAAAAGCGCGCCTAAGCTCAAGGCGAGGCGAAGCGCAGCTCTGTGCCTGATGTATAGCGAGGCGAGGCGACATAGAAGAGGCGTAGCTGAGGCGATGAGGCATGCGCTTTTGGCGCTTCGCGTTTCTTCTACTGATACAGCCCATTTGGTTTTGGTGTGAATACCCACATGGAATAAATTCTCATTTACAATATAAAATGATCAAAACGTGGGTCAAAAGAGCAAAAAAAAAAAAAAAAAAAAAAACCCTAGTGGAGAAGAAGAAGACAACGATGAAGGGCCACGATTGCTCTCTCTCTCTCTCGTGATCGCAATCGCGATCTCTCTCTCTGTCGCCTTCTCTCTCGCGATCGCAATCGCGATCCCTCTCTCTCTCTCTCTCTCTCTCTCTCGCTCGCTCGCTTCTGTCTCTTCCTCTTTTATCTTCTTGATTCATATATATATATATATATAAAATATAATATATAATACCAATTATATACCCGCTTCTGTCTCTCTCTCTCTTTATCTGCTTGATTCATATATATATAATATATTATATAATACCTATTATATAATATACTTATAGCTAATATATAAAATATAATTGATTCATATATATATATAATATTATAAAACATAATATATATTTATACATAGTAATAAAAAAAATAAACACATGTATGTAAAATAAAATAAAAAAATTAATTGAAACACATTATTTAAAAAATATAATAAATAAATAAAATAAAAAAATTCTTCTCCTCTTCTCTTCTTATTAAAAAAATTAATAATATACGTATTAAATATTTGCTTATGTTGAAAATTGTGCTATATTAATATTTTGCTAAACTTCTATAACTTGCGCCTCGCCTCGCGCCTCAGCACTTAGGCTCCAAGTGACCTTGGTGCCTCGATGCACCTAGAGCTTTTTAAAACACTATAGAGGAGTAAGAAACATAATGTGGAAGCTAGATCGAGTGTAGAAACTGAGTTTAGAGCTATACCACAAGGTGTCCGTGAACTCTTGTAGATCAGATTGTTGTTGAGTGATCTGGGGATGGGCCAGATAGACTATGCTATATTGTGATAATAAGGCTGCCATCAACATAGCTCACAATCCTGTTTAACATGACAGGACAAAGCAGGTTGAAATTGATTGTCACTTCATCAAGGAGAAACTCACCAGAAGCATAATATGTACTCCTTTTGTGAAGTCATGCGAACAACTTCCAAACATCCTCACCAAGGGAGTTGGGAATAAACCATTTCATGACATTATAGGCAAGCTAGGCATGCGAGATATCTTTGCACCAGCTTGAAGAGGAGTGTTAGAATATTTACTTGTTTCCTTATTTAAATTAGATTGTGATTGATTGATAGATTGATTGATTGTGATTCCTTAAACAATCAATCAATATAAAAGGTGATTCATTAATCAATGTCTTAGGGCTTCCTTTTGTAACAGTTGACTGATTAATATAAAAGGCGATGATATCATAATCATCACCCAAGCTTTGTATTCTCTTAAATTACAACTATGATATCACTTCACTGAAAAAAATAATAAGGAAAAGCAATTAGAACAACTCCAAAATGCAAACGTATTCCAGAGAAGCAATAATAGGCTCACAACATCTGCTATATCTCAATTATGAAACTACGATGTCAAACCTAATGAAGATAAAATGAAGACTTACCAATAATTCTTGAGTCAAAGTTGGGATGACAACCAGGAGCATTCGAGGAGCACACTGAAAGACTTCAAATATAATTTCATGGTAAAATTCTTTAAGTTCACTCCCTACAGCATCTCTGTTTACTATACATGAAGTTAAAAATTCAGAAACACGAGTCTCAAGCTCTTCTTCACAATTTTGGATGACAGAAACAGCAAGCCTAGAAGCAGCAAGAGATGCACCCTGGAAAGAAAAAAATAAATAAATAAAAACCAAACCAAACTAAGCCTTGTGTCCCACGCTCAAGTATGGTCGGCTTCATTAGTTCCTTTTCGCCATTATGCACTGTCAAGGGCTATATAGGTCAACTTAAAAAAAAAAAATCACTTTTTTTACTACCGCATCCTAGGTCAAAAAGCATTTTCTGACATCCCCATGGATTTCATTCAAAAAGCACTTCCATGAACACAACTAACAAATTACAATAACAAAGCTGCCCCTCCCCCATTTTAACAAGCCAAATTGAGAAGATAAATACCCAAATAATGATGGCACAAACTTCATTATGTTTTTATCCATCTATGACAAGAAGATACTTCTATATAAAAAATGATGCTGACAGCAATATTTTAAAATTCAGTAGTCTAATGAGAAGTTAAATGAAGAAAGTACCATGAGAAGGGGGAAACATTAAATTTAAAATATTAAAAAAAAAAAAAGGGTTATGCTTTCAACACAAAAGCACAAGTAAATGCATTTCACCAACAAATTACCTTTCCCTCCTTCAGAATATTCCGCAAAATCACATCAATAAGCGACTGAGAAACTTTCTCCTTCTCCTTCAAAATGAGAGCTATTATACTTGACATTGCACTAAACAAACTTTGTGGATGGTGTTCCCTACGAAACCACAATTAAGACACCATTTAGGGCCTAAGTATGTTACTTTAGCTTTCAGTCTTTGCAATAGATATCTTAGCAATGAATATAGAAAAGAAAATAGTAAGGAAAAAACAAGACAACGTGATGGTGACATAATTAGCCTTCACAAGTGTGAAAGGAATTATATGACTTGTACATATAGAAAATCCCTTATAACAAGTCCTATTTTTGTCCCAACCCGTAGGGCATTATTGAATGGACTAGCCAAACCTTCAAACTCATGCATGAGCAATTATTACTTTTGCAAAGTTTTCTCTTTTGGTTCAATACTCCACCACATTAGAAATTTTAGTGACAATGGGAATTGAAGATGATATGACAAATATTTTAATCTACAATGTCATCTTCAATATGAAATAAGTGGCATGGCAGTTCGAAGAAAATAGAGACTTCACCAAAGATTATATACTACTATACAGTAATATTTACAGCTAGGAACTACTAGTTGATCAACAGCAAATGACTGGATGCAACTTCAGAGCAGAATTTAAAGTTGAAAAAACAATACACGTTTTTCACATTATACACAATTTAAGAAAAAATAATCATTCAAATTGAAAGTTCTAAAGAGTTTCTGCTATTTCTCACCTAATCCAAGCAACTTGTTAATTTTCAATATCTATCAACCAGTAACTGTCCTAACTCCCTCGACATCACCACAAAAATTATAGTTATATAGCTCACGCCTCATGATCATCCAGTATTTTTTTTATTTTGATAAATAAACAAACTTTATTAAAAAGCATCAAGACAATGGAAAGAATACAAAAATGTAGCCCAGAAAAGGACAAACAAAACTAATCAAATTCTCCACAAAATCTACAAAAACCAAAACATTTGGATCGACCTTACCCCGTAACCCAACTATGCAACACCATCAACAATCTACTCTCTAACCATGAAACGAAATGACACTCATCCTGAAACACTCGCCTATTCCGTTCAAACCATACCACCCAAAGCAAACAATGGGAAGAAAGCACCCAAGCCTTCCGGTGCCTCTTTCCCACCCCAACTCTGTAACAACCTCAACACAGAGCCTGGTTGCACCCACACCAAGCCAAACAAAGCAACAATGAAATTCCAAAGTCTAGACACAACCAGGCAATGAAGAAGTAAATGATCCACCATTTCCGCATTATGTCCTCACCGAATCAAATTATCAATAGTAAAAATACAACCCAAAGCAACTATCCAAACAAAAAAAGCCACCTTAGTTGAAGATCATGTCGCCCAAATATACTTCCAAGGAAACACACCAATAACATCCCCTGCAAGTGCCCCATAAAATAAAGGCACTGAGAAAACACCTTTAAACCTCCGAACATCCCACACTACATAATGCACCCCATCCCCCCTGCTGCAACCCATATAAAAAGCCCAAAAGATCCATCAATTGGTCTAACTCTCAATCTTGCACATCCTAGCAAAGACGAACATTCCTATCCCCCACCCCAAATCTAAACTAAACCCTAACCCAAAAGTCCCCTCTTTCCAACCATATCCTCTTCCACAACCCACAACCATGGGAGTAAACCACCCTCTTCTAACACCAATTCCTCCTCTCCTCTCCAAACTTTGCCACAATCACCCTCCTTCATAACCACTCATTTTCCTCCACAAAATGCCACAACCACCTCCCCAACAGAGTCTGATTAAACACCACCAGTCTTCGAACACCCAAACCCCCTCTATCCTTAGGAACACAGACTCTCTCCCAATCCACCAAATGATAACGACAACCCCCTCTCCCCCAATGATCATCTAGTATTTTCTTTCATATTGTTTTATGAGATTTTGCAAAAGCTAGGTTGGTGTGAGCATGACACCAACCCCAAAGGGGTTACCAATCCCTACTCCGACCTAGGTTGGCATGAGCATCAGGATGTCGCTTGGAGATAAGAAACTAACATATAGGAAGGGCATGCTAGACCAGAGAATCACTCAACCAAGCTGAGGGTGTCAAGCATGTTGATGTGGCAGGGGAAGCAATTCCTTGTAACAAATATTCGCTTAGCCAAGTTGAGGTGATGCATCAGGCGCATTTGGGCAAGCGGACTACAAAGTACCTTAGAGATCATCCTTGAGCACCTATGCTTGAGGTTAAGGCACCACAAATGTGTGGCTCAATCCCAAAAAGGAGTACAAAACCACATGAAAATGGTTGACTGCCCCATGTGTCACCTCATAAAGCTGACATTGTGAGAATATTAGGTTAGGCAGTGTTTCCTTTTCTGAAGATATTAAGTTAGGCAGCATTTCCTTTTCTGAGAGATTGTATAGGTGTATATATATGGCAGTGTTTTAGGTGTATATATATGGCAGTGTTTCCTTTAGTCGTGGGGTTAGGTTTACTATATAATCAGATGTATTCTTTATATTATAACACACAATTGAATATAAAAAAAACTTTCAGGAATCTTACATAGTATCAGAGCTAGGTTTGAAACCCTAGTGCCGTTCGCTCTCAGATTCTTCTTTGGTGTTCTAGATTTGTCGGCTTTGTCTCTCTCTAGATCAACTCTGGTTCGTGATCATCAGATGCTTCTCTTTCTCTCCATGGAATCACGATCATGGTTCAACTAAACTCTCTCTCTCTCTCTAGCTTTGATTCACGCAATCGAAGAGGTGTTGATTTTGTCCCTCTCGATCAACTTCTACGCTACTCTCTCTCGCTCCCTCTCTCTCTCTCTCTCTCCCTGTGTGTGTTCATGATTCTAATTCCAGTACTATTATGTTAAAATCCACCTACTCTCCACCTACTTCACCCACTTAAACCTACTCCACTAAACCTAACCCACTACAACACTACCACCTCACCTACTCCACTAAACCTAACCCACTACACCACTACCACCTCCACTTCACCTACTCCTTACCTACTACACACTCACCCTCTTCTATATATAGGAATCATGAATCATTGTAATAGAGATCAAAAAACATCAATCAATAATACATCAATCATAATACATACATAATTGTTTCTCTCTCTCTTTTCCTATACATTAATTCTAACATATTATTTGGTTAAAGGCTCTTATTTAAAATTTGGCCCCCTTGTTATTTGACTATTATACTTCAACCGGTCAATCTTTGGTTTATTACAATGACAGACACCAAAATCCAAGTCATCAGGTGTAAACTCACTAGTGCCAATTATGCATATTGGGCTAGTGTTATGAAGAATTTCCTTGTTGTTTAAAAAAAATAGGACTATGTTTTTGGTTCTGTTCTTCGTCCATTGGACCCGAAAGCAGAAGGATATCTGACTTCCTGTGATACTCGAATTGTGATAATGCCCAAGTTCTAACCTGGTTTCATAATTCTGTGGATGACCGTATTGGAATGATATTTTCCAAATACAATACTGCCAAAGAGATGAGGTGTGAGACTATTTATTGGGTGTGTATCAACAGTCCAACTTTGTTAAGTGGTATGAGTTGGAAACAACTATTCAAAGTGCTCGTCGGCGGGATCAATCTATTCAGGACTTCCACATTGAGATAACAGGCCTTTAGGATAAGTTGGCTCTCATAGAACCATCTAACCTCAAGCCACTAGACACTTATGTTGAGTTTCAAGAGCAGGGTCGTTTAGTACAATTCTTAACGGCTCTCCCCTCAGTATGAGATTATCTGTGGTGGCATCCTTCATTGGTCTCCTTTTCCCTATATGGATGCTATTGTTCGTGAGCTCCTTTCCGAGGAAACCCGTCTTAAGACGGCCAATCAGACTCTATCTCCATCTGTTTTCTTGGCTCCTACTCAGTCTCCTCTGTTGTCGATCCCACCATCTCATCAGCTTCAGGCCACTGTGAAGCCTAAGAAAGGGCCACTAGCCTCTGATGAGTGTACATTTTGCTATCAAAAGGGTCATTGGAAGTACAACTGTCTCAAGAAAGGACATCAGTCTACTCAGTCTTCTCAGTTGCCTCAGACCTAGTTCCGAGGTCCTGCTCCGAATACTTTTTGGCCTCCTGCTACTTATACTGCATCTGCTCCAGCTCCTAATCCTAACTTGGCTTCCTTGAGTGCCTAGATTGCTCAGCTTCAGCATCTCTTGTCCACCTCCCAGTCATCCCTATCTGCCTCTGCACTTATATCTCTTCATTTAGGTTTGCTTAGGTCCTCTTCAGGATTGGGTGTCTAAGAAGCAAATTAGGACCGGCCATAGAGTTAGAGATCTCTATGTGATCGAAAGCTTGAATCTCCCTCTATCCACCTCTCCAGTTGCCTTTTCCGTCAACATTTATAGTCTGGCTCTATCTCGCTTCCATTTGTCTCTTCGGCTCTACAACTTGCTGACTTTTTTTTTTACCAAGATGTAATTGTCTTGTTTGTAAACCCTAATCTTCATTTATAAATAAGGGATGATATCTCATCATACCCTAAGCTGATTATTCAAGCTTCAAATATTAGGTTAGGCAATGTTTCCTTTTCTGAGAATATTAGGTTAGGCAGTGTTTCTTTTTCTGAGAGCTGTATAGGTGTATATATATGACAGTGTTTTAGGTGTATATAGATGGCAGTGTTTCCTTTAGGTTAGGTTTATATATATGGCAGTGTTTTAGGTGTATATATATGGCAGTGTTTTAGATGTATACATATGGCAATGTTTCCTTTAGTCTTAGGGTTAGGTTTACTATATAATCAGATGTATTCTTTGTTTTATGACACACAATTGAATATAAAGAAAACTTTCAAAAATCTTACAGACATATGGTATGGACCCTATGTTTGGATATAATGACATGACGATGATATGGTGTGCCAATTAGAAAATTTAGACACATGTACACTCAGGAATAAGAAAATCAAAATTAATAGAAACATGCAAGAGAAAGTAAGACTATCAAATCAAAAGAAAGGAATAAAAAAATTCAACTAAGCTACCAAACTAAAAGAAGGCATCATTCTTTGGTTGACATGTTTTACAACTTGAAAAGTTGTACTACCTGTAACATGAATAAAAGATCACCAAGAAAGTACAAGAAGACGGATAAACATCAGTAATTCCTATCTAGCAAGCTTTTCCCACACTCACATCTAACCAAAAGAATCAAGTGATCAAAGGCAAGGCAGCATAGACAGAGTCAGTTGATTGCAAAATGCATAGTAAGAACAAGCACAAATAACCAAGAAAACTCTAGACAAAACATAAAAGCAAAGGGAGAAACCAAACCTCACAACAGTGAAAAAGGTATTGAACATTTTTAGAACTAAATCTTCACAGCCTGTGTCTAACATTAGCACACAAAATTTGAGTTTAGAAACAGTCTCCAATACTTTTAATCTCCTTGAGAAATATGCACTTGTGTTATCCGCAAGCTCCGCAAATAAACTAACGAAAAGTTCAAAAATGTCCTGCATCAAGATCAAAATGTCTTATACTGTGTGGGTTGCAGGTACAAGCACAAAGGAAACGAGTTTCTCATAAACCCACACGGATACAAACCGATTACATGGTATATTAAATTAAAATCGATACCTTAAAAACAGCATCTGTCAGGTCGGGATTTGGTGCCAGGACCCGAATAATTTCACAGAAACAAATGGCAACCAGAAGTCTAATGTCTTTATCTTTATGCAGAAGCAGTCTGTGCTTAACAATAGAATCGCTCAGGGGCTTTATGGCAGGTTTTAGAGATGCCGACTGATCTAACTCCGGGAACGCACTTGCAGCTTGCTGTCAAAAATTCAAAACATCTAATGCAAAAACCTCGGGACCATAGCTCTGGTGTCTTAGAATACAAAACATAATGGATAAAACTAAAATACAGCAAACCCATAAAGTCGAACATCTAGGTGTCAAGAATTAGTACAATGTCACCAAAAACAGGGTAACATCATACAATCTATAGAACATTGTAGATAGAATTATACGGAGATGCGATAAATGTACTTCTATTCAACATATCGAATACCAAATACCCACAACCCAACACGATAACGTAGAGAAATAGCGTCTGGACACCTAAAAACACTATATTAACAAAATTTTAATTATAAACGGGTGCAAATTTTATCTGCAAGCAAAATTGAACTGAATTTGTGAGCAATTAGTGCAGTTGATCTTACTCTGAGCAATTTTACGAGAAGGTCTTTGTTGGGGCAAGATTTTTGGGCGGCGAGTTGTTTGCCGATGTCGAAGATGAGTCTCTTCGCGGCCTCGGCCTCGGCTTCGGCTTCGGCCATTGTTGCTGCGAAAAATCTGCAGAGTGTTAGGGTTTTGTTTTGGGTTTCAATGGAAAGAGAGAGTGGGTAGGGTTTTGATGAACCGTTGTGGGTGTGTGTGTGTTTTTTTTTTTTTCATCATAAAAATGTGAAGAGAGAGAATAAGAGGGAAATTTTGAGCGCTGAAGCTCCCGCCATTGGGATGCGTGTTACGTAAGCGATCGGTTTTGATCTTGTAATGCTGATCCGACGGCTACGAGTGAGCAATGATCGAAAGGCCTTGGCTAAGGGTTCGGATTCTCTGCCATTGTTTCTTGTAATGTTTTTTGTGGTGGTACAAAGAAAAATGCCTCAGACCCCAGTGGGGGTCACTGGGGGTAATGAATGGAGCTTCCCATTGGTCAAAAAAAAATTTGTTTTTTTTTTTTTTTTGTGATTTGGACGAATGGGGGGTTGCCACCTCACTGGGGGTCAACCCCCAGTGGGGGTCTGTAGCAAAGTTGGTGGTACAAAACGACATTGTTTGGAATAATTTTTTTTTTTTGTTTCTCCTTATTTTCTTCTTTCTTTTTTCTTTTCTTTCTAAGCTCTCAAACGTGTCAGAGCAACACCCATGAACGACCGAATAGAGAGATGAAAACAAGAGCGACGGTTGTGGCGAAGCTTCAGCGGCGATGAGGATTCGGACTCACACAACCCAGCCAAACGAAAGACCGAAACGATCCTCATATGTGGGATGGAAATTTCTAGATTTGAATGTATTAATTTTGAAATGTTTCACTGTTGTTGCCTTCTGAATATTGTTTATTTGCTTATTTCTAGTTTTGACACATAGGTTCTTGTTAATTTTACCATTTTATGTTCAATTGATTCATTCTTAGCACTGTTTGGTTGTATTGTGATGTTTGGGATATGAACTTTTAAATCTAAAAAGTGCATTTGGTGTGTTTGAGAATAGGAAAAGTTTGGTCATCCATAGTAAGCCGTGGAGTTCCATTGTTGCTCGCCTTGCCATCGGCACGGCGAGGCGAGGTGATGACAAAGCTACATTTTTTGTACGTCGCAACGAATAATGGCAAAGATTCAAATTCCATCAAAAACCCTAATCCCTAAAACAAAACACATTTAGATTCACCACTATTTTACTTAATTGAAGTGAAAATGAACAATAATAATCATATTATAGAACTGAATGCATATATATATATATATATGTGGGGTATATAAATTGGTAGAAAGGTGAATGAAGGTCTGCATGCCCTCTCTCTAGCTTTCTCTCTTTACATTCTCTGCAATTTGATGGAGCAATGAAGGAAGGGCGTCACCTCGCCGCCGTCACCTAGCTTTGCCTTGTCGTGCAGTTGTCGCCGCACCGTCGTCTTCCCTCTTCGTCTTTTTGGTTTGAGAGTTCAGAGAAAAGAAAAAGAGAAAAAAAAAAATTTGTCCAAAACGACGTCGTTTTGTCCCACCACAGGAAACACTGCAGGGAACAACGGCAGAGGATCCAGACTCTTGGCTAAGGGACTTCACCGATTTTATGTATTCTGAATGGGTCGGGTCGGGCCGGTCGCCCAGCTCGCCCGCCCATATTTTCAAAAAAATTAAAAAGAAAAAAATAGCCGGTTGATTTTGACTCGGAACCAATGTGCTAAATTAATAATCTTCATAAAATTATAAGATGATACATTTCAAATATTTCTTTTGTATTTTATGAGGCCCAAATATTTTATAAATTAATAATTAACTAAAAAATACATAATACATTTCGTATGTCATGGTTCTTTTCTTGACACCTTTGAGATGCGAAGCCAATTTTGTTATTTTTGAACTAAAGATACCATGGACAATAAGAGATTGTATTGGGTTAAATAGTGATTGTTTTCATTCAATATATTGTATGCACTTGTTTTAATTAAGTTTAATACATTGGATCTTTATGCTAATTATAATTTAATGAACTCTTAATTTGTTAAATATAAAAGTATATCTTATAATACTTTGTATTTTAACTTAGTATTTTATGTGATAAATCAAATTTATCGAACCTTGATAAGTGAATAAATATAATATGTTCACTGTTAAGTCGAAAAAAATTTAAAATATCTTTATAAATTAATAATTATTAATTTATCCATAAATTAACAGAATGTAGGTGATCCGAAGACTACAAATTTTAAAATTTTATACTGTATTTGATATTTAATTTTAGGCTTCCACAAAATCTTCGATGACACCCCCAGCCATATAATCCATTGACCTAATTTGGTACATCAACTATTTTTTAAACTCATATATGCATGCTTCAGGGTAAAGGCAAAATTTGTGGTTTGAACAAATTTCCCTTTCACAATAGAAAATAAACCAATGACCCATTACTTTTGAAGGTCTTCATCTCCCTCATGTGGTTAGAGGTGAGTGTAGTCTGAATTAGTTTGATTTAGGATAAAATTATGACAAATTCGTTGCCTATAGTTCTATAAAAATTAAAAATTAAAACTAAGCCAATCTATTTAGGTCAAGTTTGACAAGTCAAATATAATTCAAAATGTCAAAAAGTTATATAAAAAGCAAAAAAAATATTACTATTCATAAATAAAAATATTAAAAAAATATTTTATATATTTTTATAATATAAATTCACTAACAACATCGCAGCCGTTAAGCAGGCCATCATACACTTCTCTTGGGGCAAAAAAAAAAATTGCCTCATTTGGGGCAAATAACTTTTGGACAGTGATGGTCGGTCTGTAGGGGCCATCATAGGTCCCATTTTAATAATCTAAACCGTTCAATATGTAGAACTCGTCGAGTAATATATGCCTGTTAAAAATCACGTTGATCGGATATCGTTAATTATATGATAAAATCAGTTTTGTATAAACAAAACGAATGGTGTGATAGTTAACTGTTGAACAAAACCAATCCGATCATATAGCTATTGATATCCGATCAATGTGATTTTTTACAGGCATATAATACTCGACGATTTGTACATATTACTCAATGCAAATTATTAAAATGGGCCCCATGATGGCCCCCACGAACCGACCATCACAGTCCAAAAGTTATTTGCCCCGAATGAGGCAATTATTTATGTGGAGACATGCTGCGCAGTCGCAGGAGAGCTGTACAATCAATTAATTTTCTTCCACTATACACTTTATTTATACAATTTTTATTACACATTTTTTTGTAAAAGGCCAAAAAGTTAACCCAAACATCCATTTTTTTTTCTCAACTTTTTTGTTAAAAAAGACAAGAAGTGCACTTATTTAGGACAACCCAAACAACCTCTTAAATTGTAAAACTAATCCGAACCAAATCATTTAAATACAATTCGACTCGATTTGCAACTACGGTTTCACATAATTTGTTCACAAAGAAAAAACACATGTAACATTTTTATTTCAGCGTTAATTTGTTCATAATTTTTCGAAATATAAACATGCATATTATTCCACAATTAACATAAACAAACATAATATCTAATATATAAACATATTGTTCAACAAAGAACAAGTATAATATTCCCATTAGATAAAAATCTTGTCTTTCTTTCTATTGATTCTGAGGAGAAATGGGACAGTTTGTAATATATTTTCTCAATATACTAGCTCCATTTGCACTAACCCCAAGCATAGGAAGCTTTACAATGGTTACATTTTAACACATGCAATAGTCTTACTTCATTCTGTATATAGTTTAAGTTATATATGGACTAGATCAGCTCTAATCTAAAACCTGTTAGAAATGGTTTGAAAAATGTTATTGGGAAAAATAGATTTTTTTCAAACTTTGGTCTAATTTTTAGGTGAGACCCATACGCCAAAGTTGACGGGTCTAAGTGGTGACGCGTTCTATACCGCGTTGTGATTCACGTAGTTTATTCAGTTGCTCAAAACCATTATTGGATGAATGGAAAATTGATGCCAAAATGGGCTTCAAGAAAATTGTATGTTTGGTAGAATTTCTTTAAAGGTTTGAGTTAAGATTTGTTCCACATTGGTTTAGTAAGCAAACTTTGTGTGGGTTAATAAGGCTTGGGTTTGGAACTTGAGGTAGTCCCTAAGGAGCACTCAAATTTTGTAAAGGGAGAAGTTATGGACAAAGTGGGCTAGACCCATTAGACCCAAAACAAACACGTGCCACCATCTATCAGGTCGGGTTGGGCTAGGCTTGAGTGCGTGGTGTAAGGTTGGGTTGGGCTTGTCTGGCCCAATGCTTATCTTTTTGGGCAAAAAATATTTGAATTTATTTTTTATTTTTTAGAAAAATAAAATCTGTCCAAATTTGTTTTCCAATTTCGGTTGAGGAAACTTTTTTGTACAGGCTCCATATCTGTCCGAACATATTCAAATTTGTTCAGTTCAAACCCAACAAGTTCATACCTGTTTAATTTAAATTCAAACAGGTCTGTATCAGTTTAATTCAAATCGAACAGGTACTATACCTGTTCAAACAGGTTTGCTACATGTTGAATTTAAATTTGAAAAGCCACTATTGCACCTATAAATAGACAAGTCCTTCATTTGGATTTTCACTGAATTTTCATCCTCAATTCTGCTATTGCTCTCTACATTTTGCTGCATTATTTTTCCTATGAGAAAGAGTGCAACAACACAAGGTATGTTCGTTGTGCGAATAATTTGTAGTGTTGCTACTATTCGTTATTGATCATCTTATCTTAGGAAATAGACGTCCAAAATCTGAAAGTACGGTGGAAATGACGAATCTGTCTTAAGGACACAGTGTTAAACACTAGACTTGATCAAAAAATTGTTTGACAAATTAATAAGGTAAGTAATGAATTTACTTTTTGTTTTATTATTTTTTCTTTTTTAGATTATAATTTTGTTTTTGTAACAAAACAAGAATCTGTTGTTTTATTTTATTTTATATACTGTTTTCATTTTTGTAATCAAATAATTTATCTCCTTTCTTTAATTCTTTCGTTGAATACATTGAAGATTATCCAACAATACCGTGGATTCCAATCCTGAACCAATCCGCGAAGAACAAATTCCTAATT
This sequence comes from Camellia sinensis, assembly GCF_004153795.1. Lineage (NCBI taxonomy): Eukaryota > Viridiplantae > Streptophyta > Magnoliopsida > Ericales > Theaceae > Camellia > Camellia sinensis. The sequence goes on along the minus strand of NW_021024631.1, from coordinate 42,275 downwards.
TGACAACCCAAAACGGAACTACGGATTCAACAAATCAATCTAAAACCTACCAAATTAGATTACAATTCGAATTGCATATTTTTCAAATTCCTTATTCAACCCTACATGTGCTCTACTACACTTTAACCCATTGGCATTAACAATATCGAAGTTATCAAAGATTTCACATTGCAGCACCCTCTTGACATACATATATATAGGCCAAGTTTGGCATGATTGAAAATAGACAAAAAGTCAAAAAATCACTATTATATTTAAGTCACATCATCTTATTTAAGTCACATCACTTCTCTAACACATCACTTCAAATCCAACCCAAATCCAACCCATATTCCATAAAAAGTCAAAAAGTGCACTTATTTAGTCTTCCTAAACTAGGCCATACTTGTAGCCAAAATAATAATAAAAAAAAGTCAAATAATATGGTAATGTTTAAAATACGATTTATTCTGTTTGGTTTCCATTTTCAAAATTCACTTTTTAAAAAATTATAGTTTTAATATTTTAAGCAATTTCTTTTAATTTTTAGACACACCTAACATACAACAATGTCAGGTGGTCCGAAAAATTATGGCTCAAATGGCTTAAAACACTTAAAACGATGTCGTTTTGACACATTCAAGCAATTCGAGCCACAAAATTTGGGTTACCAAACATTTTCCCCTAACATAAATACACTAAAATATATAATATTTGTGAAAAAAGGTCTTTACAAAATTCACTAAATACCAAAAAATACAAAAAAAAGAGAGTATTTTTTGTATTTTTGTGTATTTATTAATTTTTCATAGATATTTTACTATTTAGATACATCTACATAAGGTGCATCTAAAAAAGTAAAAAAAAAAAAATTGCTTAACATTTTAAAAATATTTGCAAAAAATAAAAAAACATGAAAAATAAAAACTCAATTTTAAAAAGGGGCATTTACATACAAGTCCCGTTTTGTGAACTTATACTCCATTAAGTCCTAAATAAAATTATTTACTCATTCAAGTCCTATTAATTTTTAATAGCCCAATTTATCCTTCCAAAACCCATTATTTGCTCCTTCATTCAACATGTCCACCATTAACGATACCTTCGCAGGTTGCATCAAATTGATTATCGATTCCGAATCGAGATCGAAATTCACAAGAATCCCAATAGCCTCCGAGCCAACAACATGAGTTGTGAGACTACCCAACAATGAAGAAATCAGACAAAACCCATTGTTCTCCGCCAGTGTTTTCTTGGCCGAATCGTGAGCAGAGATGATTTGCCTAAGCTCCTTGAGAGCTTGAACTCTAGCTTGACCTTTCACCTTCTTCAATGTCTCCAAAAGCTCCAAAGCTCTCCTATACACATGCCCTGATCTCTTTTTCATCACCAAGAACGATTTGCCAAATCCTTTGGTCAGAAGGATCGATTTTCGATAATGAATTTAGATGCCCTTGTTATTATTTATTCTGTATTTTGTTCACATTTTGTAACCTAGTAACTTGTCTTCGGGAACCTTTCATCCCTGATATGTGGCATTATTTTGTCTCGGGCAGGACAATTTATCCAGAGATGAAGCTTTCGTAGTAAAATGGCTAAAGAAATTGAGAATATTTTCAATTTATAATATTCTCAATTTTAATCATGAAAAAAAATTCAATTCAGCAATCTAATGTGTCAGGTTCGCAGAATTATCTTTTTTTTCAATCCCATACTTTTCTCAAAAGTCAAACAGAAATTTCTTAGTTTCGATAATTATATACTAAAATCATTATCTGTTTTAAAAATTGAGAACATTCTCAGTTTTGAAATTGAGAACATTCTCAGTTTTGGGATTAAAGGGCAAAACGTCTTTTTACCTATAAATAAGACTTATTGGTTTAAAAACTTTTTGACAGAACTTTACCTATAAATAAGACTTATTGGTTCAAAAACTTTTTGACAGAACCTAAGCTACCACCAAATATATAAACAGGACTTTTTGATAATTAACTCTTTTTAAAAAATTAAATTCAAAAAATTGAAACCAAACACACTTAATACTTTTTGTCTTCCTATAAAAATGCATGCTAAATTTACACCACAACGTGTGTTATTGGCACAAGTGCTATGATTTTTGTACATATCTACCTGCTTATCGAAAAGCAATTCATAAACATTACTTATACAGAAACTCATATTAACTTGATGGTGAAACTCATATTAACTTGATGGTGATATTTTTAAAATTTAATAGCAAGTGTTTCTCCTTGAAACGGAAAAGTTGGTGCCGTTTGGTAACATTTATATTTTTAATTTTCTGTTTATATTTATAAAAATTTTAAAAATTCAAATAAAGACTTGTTTGATAAAATTTTTGATTTATAAATCAGTGGTCTCAGTTTATAAATTTGGCCAAAAAATGAAAATATAAAAAATGTGTTTTCATTTTGAGTTTTCAAATTTTTTTTTTTTTACCACCTAACACTAGCCACCACCCGCCACCATTTTCCACCACCATCTTCCACTGCCACTACCTCGCACCTGCTACCATTTTCCACCACCGTCTTTTGCCGCCGCCACCACCACCACCCGCCACCTGCCACCACTTTCCATCACCGTATTCTGCCGCCACCACCACCTGCCACCACTTTCCACCATTGTCTTCCGCCAGCACCACCCGTCACCTGCCACCACTTTCCACCACCGTCTTCCGCTGTCACCACCTGCTACCGCTTTCCACCATTGTCTTCCGCCACCACCACCTGCCATCACTTTCCACCACCGTCTTCCGTTACCACCCTCCATCATTGTTTTTTGCCGCCACCACCCACCACATGCCGTTATTACCCATCACCTGCCAGTCATCATCGTCTTCTGTCACCACCACTCGCCACCACCCACCACTACCATCTTCTGTCGCCACCCACCCGCTACCACCGTCTCCCGCTGCCACCATCCGTCACCACCCACCACGCCACCATTCGCCATTTCTCACTCTTTTAGTTTATATTTTTTAAAATTTTCAAACATTTTGTCCAGACCAAATGCGTTTGTAATTTATGTTTTTCTAAAAAATAAACAAAAACTAGTTTATAAAATTTTTGTAAATATAAACTGAAAACGTAAGTGTTATCAAACAGGTTTAAGGATAATTTCTCAAATTTAAACTGGAAAGTTTAGAAATGAATTTTACAATTGATTTTGAGAATTTCAACATGATGGATTAGGATAGTTTAGACAGGAATTTTAAGATTAAGTTTGAAAGCTTTATCATTATGGATTGAAAACAACACAAGTACCCACCCGCCACCCACCGTCACCACTTTCCACCACCATCTTTCGCCGCCACTTGCCACCACTTGCCACTTTTCACTCTTTTTTATATTTTTAAAATTTTTTTAATATTTTGTCAATTACCAAACGCATTTGTAGTTTATATTTTTCAAAAAATAAACAAAAAATAAACAGAAATCAGTTTATAAAATTTTTGTAAATATAAACTGAAAATGTAAACGTTACCAAACACACCCAAATGAGCACATATCATTTTATATTTTCAAGGGTTCGAGAGCATGTGTACAAACTGCTAAGTACAGTTTAATTTGAACCAATTATAGAAAAAAATTAAAATGAATAAATAAAGTTGAAGAGTTTTAATGCATGAAGTTGAAGAATTTTAATGCATTTTTATTTTCATGAATCAATTCATAATCTAAAGATAGCCTATATGTTTTCAAATTTAAAATAAATCAAATAGAGTTTGATTCTTTTCAAAAATTATACAAGTAGAGGAATAGGGTTTTGTTTTTTCTTGTTCTTGACTCATATTATTTTTGGCAGGAAAATGCTATAGGCCCCAAATTTTCTACCAAATGAATGACCAAACCTCTTACACCCACACCCATGTAAGAGGTTTGGTCATTCATTTGGTAAATTTTTTTGTATCTCTAGCATTACTCTTTTTGGCATATATATGTGTGCATATATTATATCAACAATGATTGAGACTCCTATTTTTCGGAGACCCCCACAATTCTTTTGGATCTTCACCATTGATAGTGTGGACCCCCACATACATGAGTGAGTCTCATACATACATCAATAGTGAAAATCCAAAGAGAATTATAGAGATCTTTAAAAAATGAGAATCTTAAGCATTTTTCATATTATATACCCATGCATATCATATAGAAAGATGGGCGGAGGAGGTGATTTTGTTTTTCTCGCTGGCTTGGCTAGAGAAAATTTCCTTTTCAAAGGATCTTTTTGGCATATTATCTTAGGCTAACATTTCTTGGGACATGTCACATTTTGTGGTGACACATGAACAAGAAGCTATTCAATGTCATTGGGTCCATTCTAAGAGTCGCACATTATTATGAGATTTGACCATCATGCCAACCAACCATTTGTGTGGATACTAGTGCAATGTGCACAAAATCAACACAAATATGTCACTCCTTAAATTATTAAAGCAACGTGGAAAGTCACATTTTATATAGGTATTAACAATCACTAGAACCAAACATTTGTGTAAAAACAGTGATGAAGTGAATAGGATCAACACAGATGTGATACTTTTGAATTTTTTTGTCACAATGTGGGTATTTGGAAAGTGACTATTTTAGAGATTTTTTTTATTTATTTTTTGACTATTTTAATAGGTTATTTTAGTTTTTGTGTTTGGAAAGATATGATAGATTTTTATTTGAGTTGGTGTATTAAAAAATGTGTTGAAATGATGTTTGAAATTAAATGATAAATTTGTCCCTAACTTTACATTTTCCAAAATTAATTTGAAGAGTAAAATTGTATTTTTGCTACTTGTCACTATGACAGTCCTACCACTGTCACAGTGACAGCCTCTGCCGGCCTATATATATATATATATATTTTTTTTTCAAAAACTTTTGGTGTAAGAACTTTTAGGCTAAAAAGGTTTTTGAGGCTATTTTAGCCCCAAATCTAGCTTCCCAAACACCCCCAATATCATACAATAACTTTGTTACAAAATTAATTGTTATTTGTTTTGTAATCATAACTATGTCTCTTTTGCTTTATAAAGCATATACGAAATTGGTTGGAAGGGATTTAGAAAAGAAAAACGAGAAGGTATATGAAACTAAATGAAATATATATGTTTTATTTACATTTTATCTATTTTTTCATTTCTCTTTTCAAATTCCTCTTCAAATCTCCTAACCAACATAACAGATACTTTTTTGTCCTTACTGCTGAAATTGTGAAAGTAAAAGTATCGAAACTCCAAAAAAAAAAAAAAAAAAAAAAAAAAAAAAAACCAGTTTTGACCAAGAGGTATGGTCTTTCATAAACAAATACACAAAACATGGGACTTGAGGAGCGTGCTATGCATGTTGTGAGATCCCATAGGGACTTATTCCATATATATTTTGATAATTTAAGTCGTTCATATTATAAGGATCGTTAAATATATCGTTCATGAAAAAAATAAATTTAATTGTACGTGTGTAACCTTATAATCAATTCCTAATTGTTTTAAAACAAATTATCAAATTTATGCTTACCGTTTATTTTCTTTAAAAATAAATGTTGTTTTGTTTTTATGTTACAAATGTCTGATTAATCTAATTTTTTTTTTAAAAATTTACTTAGCAAATCTTATAATGTAAATAATTTCGATTAATATGAGATTCAGGATAAGACCTCATGGGCCACACAACACCATAGTGTGCCTATGGCACAAACGCTCCCAGGTCCCAAAACATGCATGCCATATTTGTGTTTTTAAATTTGGAGAATTGTTTTCAATATAAATGCCATTCAAATGTTTTGTAACGAAACGTGACGTGCTTGATTTAATTTATTTAAAAAAAAAAAAAATCAATTAACACTCTAAATTATCTGAAAAGAAAATTAATTTTAAACATTAAATTATTTAAATTTATAAATACTACAAAATAACGTAAGAAATAATTAAGGGGTGGTTTGGGATGATCTAAATAAGTGTACATATGTGTTAGGTTTGAAGTGATGTGATAGAGATGTAATATGACTTAAATAAGGTAGTGACTTTTTAACTTTTTGATTTTTTTTTAAATTATGACAAATATGGCCTAATACTTTCCAAATTGAGATACAACCTAAGACGAGTCGTAATCAAGTGATATTGATTTCATTCTTGAAAGTGTGGATAATAAAAATTGAAAGCATTATTTCACAACTTTTCAATCATAAAAAACTTCCACTTATTTAAATTAATTTTGCATTATAAATCATTTTAAATATTAAATGCTCAAAATAAATTGTAAAATATTATTCACATCCTTATTGGTGTACTCCATATTTGTATTTAGCATAAAAAAACAAGAACATTTATTAATAAATCATAATTTCCAATATGTAATAAATGACAAAATTTAATTTGTAATTATAAAAAGGGTTTCATAAATCCAAAGGCTCATATTCTAAAAGGTTCATATTCTAAAATACTTTGCTTATAAATCATTTCCAATTTTCTATGCCCAAATTGCATATATATATATACCAACCAAACCTACATTTTTCCAATGAAATAAACCCTTGGTTATGCTGTCACCACCTCCGTCTTCGTCATCACTGTCTCCTCTTCGCCACCGCCGTCGCCTTATCTACCACCGCCGTCATTGTCGTACCTCCATCCTATGGGAAAGTTTGGTTTTATAGGCTTACTTTGGACTAATTTTGAATCCAAATTTGAGTGGGACCCACACGTCTTTTGGGGTGTGTCCAAAGAAATGACGTGTTCCTTATCGTATAGCAAGTTACACGGTGCAAACGGTTCGTCAAAACAATTTATGAGTGAATGGGAAGTTGACGTCGTTTTCAGGTTCGTGGAAAGGACAATTAAATAATAAAATGTGGGTTTCCTTGTAAGGCTTGTCCCATATTGAAACTTTAAGAGAGCTTGTGCATATATATAAGCTATAGGTGGCAATACTTAGATTGAGCCCCAAGGGACACCCCAAGTTTGTAGAAGGGAAGAGTTATGGACAAAGTGGACCTTGGCCCAAACCATCACACGCGCCGCCATCCGTCCGGTCGAGCGTTGCCGTGTTGGGCGCGAGTGTGGGTTGTGGGTCGGGTCGGTACTAATATTAATTTTGTTGACAAAATTTATTTGAATTTTTCAAAAAAAATCTTGCGGGAAAATTTAATTTTCTGTCCATAAGTTGCCTCATCCAGTCCGAATTCAAGCAATTTGGACAGATTCAAAACTGTAGCAGTAATCTATCCAAAACTGTTTTACACCTGTTGAATTCAAAAACCTACTTGCTCGGTTTGAATTTCAGACAACAGTTTGGGACATCCGAAATTCACTTGCTTTCTTCCAGTTTTTGCTCTCTTATATCATTTTATTCTTCATATTATTTTAGGAAAAATTTTGAGAGAATAGAACACAGATTTTTGTTCGTCGTATAAATTGTTTGGAGTGCTACTGCAATTTGTGTAGATCATTGTATCCTGGGAGATAGGCTTCATTTAACTGTAATCACCGAAGCGAGGCGAATCTGTCTTAAGGACAAAGTGTCACACACTCGACTTGATCTATTTTGTACTTTTCATTTCGGTAAATAAATTCGGTAAGTAATTTATTTTTATTTGTTTGATTTGGTTTCACATTATTTATTTTACACAGAAGATTGTTCCAACAATCTTAAGATAGATACGAATTATTTTGTTTAAACAAAAATTTTCATTTGTTTCGTTTTTTTTTTCTTATTCTTACAGAAATTATTTTCTGTGGTTTTACAAATAATATTTTTGGTTGGAAAAATAAATAGTAGCAATATACTGTTTGAAAAATAGTAGTAATATACTGTTTATTTTCTTTGACAACTAGTAGTAATATACTGGTAGTCATTAACAATTCAAAATATTTATTTGTGAAGTTGGTTAGAAATTAATTTTTGATTTTCAGAAATAATTTGAGTTTTCATTAATTAAAATTATGTTTCAGTATTTTAATTTTTGAAGTGTTACAGAAATTTAATTTTTTGTGTGGAATTAATTTGACTAAATAATTTTTTTTTTGTTTTCAAATTAATTGAAAATAAAAGTTACAATTCTTGTTTCGTTTATTTTTACAGAATTAAATTTGTGTTTTGGTTTCAATTTTCTGTGTAATATAAAATTCTAATTATAATTTTATTTCATAATTTAGAATTCATGACTACTAAAACTAATGCTCAAACAAGTACTGGTGTAGTGGCTGCAATTGCTCCAATCTCTTTTTCTGTTGTGACTGTACCAATTAATCACGGTGAAAAGCTAGAGAAGTTCTTATGAACTGATTTTAAAAGATGGTATCAAAAAATGCTATTTTATCTTACTATTTTCAACCTGGCACGTTTTCTCCGTGAGGATGCTCAAACTCTGAAGAGGATGAAACCGGCCGGCAAGTGGTTGCTGCAGTCGATGCATGGAAACATGTTGGGTTCGTTTGGTTTGTATTTCGGAAAAATTTTTGGGAAATTTTCTCTACAAATAAGTTTTTAAAAGTAATCAAACCAAACAAATTTTCCCAAAAAAATTTCTTAAAACTTGTAAACCAAACAAGTTTTCCAAACAAATCTCTCTCTCACACACATCAAATCAATCACTTTTTTCAAAACTCTCTCTCAAAATAATTTTCCAAAACATCTTTTGAAGAAAACCAAACCAAACAACTTTTCGTACTTTTTATCTCTAAAACACATCTCTCAAACACAAACCAAACATACCCGTTGATTTCCTTTGTTGGAACTACATCTTAAACGGACTTGACAACACATTATACAATGTCTACAGTCCTATCAAAACGGCAAAGGAACTTTAGGAGTCTTTGGAGAAAAAATACAAGACAGAAGATGCTGGCTCGAAGAAATTCATAGTAGGCAAATTTTTGGACTTTATGATGGTTGATTCTAAGACTGTGATCAGCAAAGTTCAAAATCTCTAACTCATTCTGCATAACATTCATGCAGAAGGCATGTCTTTCAGTGAATCATTCCAAGTTGCTGCCTTAATTGAAAAATTACCACAAGGCTAGAAGGAATTCAAGAACTACCTCAAGCATAAGCGCAAAGAAATGACTTTTGAAGAATTGATTGTGCGTTTGAAGATTGAGGAGGACAACTACAATTCTGAAAAACGAGCAGGTAAGCATCCAATAGAGTCCAAGGCAAATGTGGTGGAACATGCTCCAAAAGGAAAGAAATAGAAGTATTCTGGAGAAAGTTCCGCACAAGGCTATAAAGCAGGGGAAAATAAGAAGTACAACTTTAATGGCAAATGTTACTTCTGTGACAAAGAGGGACATCAAGCCAAAGATTGCCGTAGCAAGCGCAAAGACAAAGAAAGATCAAGCAAGAAGCCTGCTCAAGCCAATATGACCGAAGTGAACAAAATTTTCAATGGTGTTGAGGACATAAATCTTTCTGCAGTTGTTTCCAAGGCAAACCTTGTCGGAAATCTTAAAGAATGATGGATGGACACTGGTGCTACTCGCCACATTTGTGCCGACAAAAAGATATTCACATCTTATTCTGTGGTGGACAACGGTGGACAACGGTGAACAACTTTTTATGGGCAACTCTTCAACTTCTAAAGTTGAAGGAAAATGAAAGATTATTCTGAAGATGACATATGAAAAGGAACTCACTCTCAATAATGTGCTGCATGTACCGGACATTCGTAAGAATCTTGTTTCCGGATCTTTGTTGAGTAAAAATGGGTTTAGGCTAGTTTTTGAAAATGACAAATTTGTACTTACCAAAAACATGATGTATGTAGGAAAATGTTACATATCTGATGGCCTTTTCAAAATGAATGTAATGACTGTTGTACCTTCTGTTACTAATAATAATACATCTTCTTCTTACTTGCTTGAGTCTTCAAATTTGTGGCATGGTAGACTAGGACATGTTAATTATGGATATTTGCGTAGATTAATTACTATGAAATGTTTACCTAAGTTTGTCATTGATTTAAATCATAAATGTGAAATTTGCAATGAGGCAAAATTAACTAAAACTCATTTTCATTCAATTAAACGAAGTACGGAGCCACTTGAATTAATTCATAGCGACATTTGTGATTTTAAATCAATTCAAACTAGAGGTGAGAAAAAATATGTTATCACTTGCATAGATGACTATACTAGATAGTTATGTTTATTTAATTCGAACCAATGATGAAGTTTTGGAAACTTTCATTCAATATAAGAATGAAATTAAAAATCAACTTGGTAAGAAAATTAAAAAAACTTAGAAGTGATAGAGGTGGTGAATATGAATCACCTTTTGGTGAGTTTTGTAAAAAATATGGAATAATTCATCAAACCACTGCTTCTTACTCATATCAGAAAAATGAAATTGCTGAAAGGAAAAATAGGACTTTAAAAAAAATAATGAATGCCATGTTAATAAGTTCTGGATTACCTCAGAACTTGTAGGGGGAAACAATGCTTTCTGCTAATTATATACTTAATAAAGTACCTCGAAAAAAAGTGAATCAAACACCTTATGAAATGTAGCGTGAGAGAGTATTATCCTACTAATATTTAAAAGTGTAGGGGTGTTTGGCTAAAGTGGTTATTCTTAGTCCTAAAAAGACTAAGATAGGTCCTAAAACTATTGATTGCATTTTCATTGGTTATGTCAAGAATTGTAGTGCATATCAATTTTTGATTCATAAGTCATAACATTCCAAAATGCATGTCAATACTATTATTAAATTTTGGAATGCATCGTTTTTTGAAAATATATATCCAAATAAGACTGGACAGGAGACCAGTTCTAGTAAAAGATCTTATGATGTTATTACTAATCATGATAAAAAAATAAGAGGAAGAGATAGATCAAAATGAGGAAGAGGAACCTAGGCGTAGTAAACATGCTAGAACCTCAAAGTCTTTTGGTCTAGATTTTCTAACATTTTTGTTAGAAAAATGAGCCTTTAAATTTTAAAGAAGCTATGTCCAATTCTGAAGCTCCTTTATGGAAAGAGGTTGTCAATAGTGAAGTTGAATCCATCTTACAAAATCACACTTGGGAATTGGTAGATTTGCCACCAAGTTGTAAACCTCTTGGGTACAAGTGGATTTTCAAAAGAAAAATGAAAGCGGATGAATCAATTGACAAATACAAAGCAAGACTTGTGGTCAAAGGATATAGATAAAAAGAAGATCTTGATTACTTAGACACATACTCACCAGTTACTAGAATAACATACATTAGAATTCTAATTGCCATTGAATCTCTATACGATCTAGAAATTCATCAAATTGATGTAAAAACTACTTTCTTAAATGATGAGTTAGATGAAAAATTTTACATGGAACAACCAGAATGATTTTTTGTTATAGGAAAAGTAAAGAAAGTGTGTAAATTGGTTAAATCATTATATGGTTTAAAACAAGCGCCAAAGTAATGGCATGAGAAATTTGACAAAGCAATGATGTCAAATGGATTTAAGATTAATCAATGTGACAAATGCATTTATATTAAAAATACAAACAAAGGTTATGTTATAGTATGTCTTTATGTAGATGATATGCTCATCATAAGTAGTAATAATGACATGATTAAAACTACCCAGAAAATGTTGAATAAACATTTTGACATGAAAGACATCAGGATTGTTGATGTAATACTTGGTATGAAAATTACAAAACATCAGAAGGTTATGCTTTGTCATAATCACATTACATTGAGAAAATACTTGACAAATTCAACAAAGATGATGATCATCTTGCTAGAACACCTGTGGATGTTAATTTGTTTCTTTCTAAGAATATACAGGAAAGTATTTCTCAATTAGAGTATGCCCAAATTATTGAAAGCTTAATGTACTTAATGAACTGCACTCGCCCTGATATAGTTTATGCAGTAAATAAATTAAGTAGATATACGAGTAATCTAGGAATAGAACACTGGAAAGCAATTATAAAGGTTCTAAGATATCTCTGATTTACTCGTAACATTGGGCTAAATTATGCTAGATATCCTGCAGTACTTGAAGGATATTGTGATGTAAATTGGATATTGGATACTAGAGACTCAAAATCCACCAGTGGGTATGGTTGGGCGTGGGTCGGTTGCGGCCACAAAAACTCAAATCTGCTATCCATCCGCCAAATTGGCGAATTGGAGAAATTCAATCCGCATCCGTCCGCCAATTAAACAGATGTGGGTTGAGCGGATTGGTGGATGGATGTGGATCGGTTTGGCGGCTTAAAATTTTATAATTTTTTAACATAATTCAACTTGTGCACTTCCTCAAAAAAAAAAAAAATTACAGTCAATGACTTAAAAAAATATTACAATCACTGCATGCCTTATCCATATATTATAATCACAGTATGCCTTATCCACATAAAGTATTACAATATGTGGTTCTTAAAATATAAAAACAATTCAATCCACTAAAACCATTAACAGAGCAGTAGTAAATATTGTATGCCTTTGTATTGTTACATCTATATCTGTTTTTAAAAACAAAAACCAACCAGCATATATCATTTTATTTATTTATTATTTTTAGACTTAGATTTAAAAACCAAAAAATATAGATAAATAATATATTTATTTTTTTCAATTCAAAAAATATATTCAAGTTGAAAATTCATTTTCAACAGAATATTTAAACTTTTTTTCGATTGAAAACACAAATAGAATATCTAAACAAATTGAAAACATAAAATCTTACAAACTACTAAGGGTGCTCATGGTTTGGCGGTTCGATTGTGGCCAAAGGAACCTCAAATCCGCCAACCGTCCAAAACTATGCGGATTTGAAAAAATCAATTCTTAACCGTTCGCTCGTCATCATGTATTTGTCCAAAATGCGGCGGATCAGTTTGGGCGGATCGATATATTCGCTGCTCACCCCTACCAGTGGGTATGTCTTTACTTTTGGTGATACGGTTGTATCTTGGAAATCTTCCAAATAAACTTGCGTAGCTAGGTTTACTATGAAATCTGAATTCATAGCTTTAGATAGAGCTGGGTAAGAAGCAGAATGGTTTCGTCATTTCCTTAAAGATATTTCAATGTGGCCAAAACCAGTGCCTGCAATATGCATACATTGCGATAGTTAATCAGCAATAGATAGAGCACAGAGTCATATGTATAATAGTAAGTCACAACACATTTGTTGTTGACATGACACCGTGAGACAATTACTCTCTAATGGAATTATTTCCATTGAATATGTGAAGTTTAAAGACAACATAGTGGATCCACTAACCAAAGGGTTAGCAAGAAAGTTAGTTGAGAATTCATCGAGGGGAATGTGACTTAAGCCCATTAAATAAGAGTTACCACAACGGCAACTCAACCTAGTTGACTGGAGATCCCAAGATCTAGGTTCAAAGGGACAACCGAGTTGTGTATGACTCAGAAGAATCACTGGGGAGTCAAACTTCTACCCATTTATGTTATGCAATAGTAGCGTTTTAGGTTACGTAAATTTTTTAATGATTCTTATATCTAGTATGGTAGGATACTTTTCAGAAGAATCACTTATATGAGTGTGAACTGGGTTGATTCTATGAGATTTGTGAAGGGCTATAATTCTCTAGAGCACACATGAAAGACCAAGTTATTTAGGGCCAAAATGAACACAATAGTAAGAACTAAACTATGTTTGGTAATATACTGTGTGAGCTTTATTGTCATCGTTTACACAAATGGCTGAACAGTTCAAGACATGTTCACTGGTTAGCTAGTAAATTCGATAGTGTCTCATAAGGGAAGGTTCAAAGCCAAAAGCTACCTATCCTTTATAGAATATTTTCAATTTCTCTACTCTCTGTAATTAGATCTTGTTGTTGCATTTTCTCTCTGTTAAATTCCATTCATGTGGGGGATTATTGGAAAGTTTGGCTTTGTAGGCTTATTTTAGGCCAATTTTGAGCCCAAATTTGAGTGGGGCCCACACGTCTTTTGGCATGGATCCAAAGAAGTGACACATTCCTTGCCGCATGGCAAGTCACATGGTGCAAATAGTTCGTCAAAATCATTTATGAGTGAATGGGAAGTTGACATCGTTTTCGGGTTCGTGAAATGGACAATTAAAGAATAAAATGTGGGTTTCTTTGTATGGTTTGTCCCATATTGAAATTTTAAGAGAGCTTGTGTATGTATATAAGCTTTAAGTGGCAATACTTGGGTTTGGCCCCAAGGGGTACTCTAAGTTTGTAGAATGGAGGAGTTATGGACAAAGTGGACCTTGGCCTAAACCACCACACACGCGCGCACGCCGTCGCCATCCGTCCTGCCAAGCCAAGCTATGCCGGGCGCGCGAGTGTGGGTTGTGGGTCGGGTCAATTCTAACATTAATTTTTTTTGACAAAATTTATTTGATTTTTTCAAAAAAATTATTACGGGAAAATTTATTTTCCTAAACAAAATTAATTCAAATTTTGTGCAAAAATTTAAATTTAATTTTTTGTCCATAAGTTGCCTTCTCTAGTCCGAATTCCAGCAGATTAAACTGTCTAAACAGTTATAAAACTGCCCAACAGTTTGGACAGATTCAAAACTGCAGCAGTTATCTATCCAAAACTGTTTGCACCTGTTGAATTCAAAAACCTACCTATTCGGTTTGAATTTCAGACCTGTTCAAGCCTATAAATACCTGGACCATTCCAGCAATTTGGGACATCCGAAATTCACTTGTTTCTTTCCAGTTTTTGCTCTCTTGCATCATGTTATTCTTCATATTATTTTAGGGAAAATTTGGAGAGTATAAAATACAGGTTTTTATTCGTCGTACAAATTATTTGGAGTGCTACTACAATTTGTGTAGATTATTGTATCCTAGGAGATAGACGTCATTTAACTGTAAGCATCGAAGCGGGGCGAATCTATCTTAAGGATAGAGTGTCACACACTCGACTTGATTTATTTTGTACTTTTCATTTCGATGAATAAATTCAGTAAGTAATTTATTTTTATTTGTTTGATTTGGTTTCACATTATTTATTTTACACAGAAGATTGTTCCAACACATCTTATACGGCGACGTCCTTCATCTCCCTCTTTCTCTCTGAACCTCCTATTGATCTTTAATGGAGGTCATTGCACATCAACTCATCTCTCTCTATTGTGTGTTTTCTCTCCATCATCACCATTCTCTTCCTCTCTCGTGTGTTCCTTCGTCGACGGTGTCGTCGTCGTCATCATGAAGCTCTACGCCGACGCTATCTCGATTACATCATATGTTCAGATCTGTGTATATATCTTTGTCAAACTTTGAGAACATATTTTACATCATACAAATTTGAAGTTTCTTAGATCTATGTGTGTATTTTTGTCAAATCTTTCTCCCTCTTTCTCTCTATACACATATATTTCAAAAATAGATCTGGTGATTCACAAAGTTTTGCTCTTCATATCTGTATATATATATAAAACATGTTCTCTCTTCAGATTTGACAGACTCTTTTTGTGAGAATCTTGCTCACTGCATTGTGTGTGTTTGTACTCTCAGATTTATGTTTGTTCTCTGACTCTATTCTTGTACTTTGATATTTTTGATGATGAATGTGTATACTCTGTTTGATTGCCCTTGTATGTAATTAATGAATTCAGTTTTTTACTATGTTTTTACCTGATCTGTGATATGAAGGATCCATATCTTGGTTTCTTCCTTTTTGTGTATGTTAGTTATACTTTGTATCAAATGTATATATATATATATATATATTTTGCTATTGAATGTTGGCATAATGCAATTTAATGGTTTTTTTTTTTCCTTTTCTGCTAATTTGGTTTTTATTATTATTATTTTTTTGAAATTCCCATTCTTGATCTGGAACCTACATTACTTCACATGTTTATCTATTCAGTTCAAATTTGAAGCTAATTTGAGAATTGAGGTTATCAAAAGGGTAATGTTAAGGATATCAAATATTCTACCAAATAAATAACCAAATACCTCATATAGATGTGGGGTTCGCAAATTTGTGGACCTTACACTCATGTAAGGCATTTGGTCATTTATTTGGTAGAAAATTTGGAGCCTATAGCATTTTCCTTTAATTTTTCCAAAATTGTTGTTCCCTATAAATGTAATTTGGTTGTCAAAATATGGATTTGTCTTAATTAGACATTGAACCCCCAAAAAACAAAAAGAAAAAGAAAAGAAGAAGAAGAAAGATTTGCTTGGACATATATATACATATCTATATGTATATTTATATGTATGTTGTTTACATGAGTGGATCTTATTTTGTTCCTGGTAATATCAAATGAATCATCACTTTGTTCATAGTAATACATGCATAAATCATTATTTTGTGAAATAGTTTCATACTGTGGATAGATATGAGATTCTTTTCTTGAATATTGTGGAAAATGAGCCACACTTTTTTCCTGTCTATGTGTAACCTAAATGAACCAATAATAAAATATGTTTAAAATTTTCACAGAAAAAAAACTGAACAAATAGTTTTAAACAGATAAGTGAAAAAATTAAATAGATAATAAAATTTGGACAGATATTTGAACATATAAGGGTAAAAAATGTTGAACAGATAAGAAAAAATTTCAGGAGATAGGGAAATTTTTGAACAAGTAGGACAATTTTTAAATAGATAGTCAATGAAAGTCAACAGATAAAAAAAATAAACAGATAAATTAAAGGGTAAAATTGAAAACAAAATGCCCTTCAAAATTAACAAAAGCACTTCTCACCAAACTATTTCACAAATGGTAGACTTTTCATCAACAAAAAAAAAAAAAATCCATTGGACCTAATACCTTAGACAGTCTCTAAATTAAATTTATCACCTATTTACTCTTATAAAAATGATTAGTGTAAATAACAAATCTGAATAAAAAAAATATCATAAAATATTATAGAAACAAATTATCTATGGACTGGACGAATTTGTTTGCATTCGTAGGGTTCATATGAATCTCATTTTGATGATCTGATTTATTCATCTATAAAACTCTAGTGTGTAAATCATTAGTGAAAAGTTTATATTAATTTGATAGTTGTAGTCGTATAGTTTTGTTATATTTATTGTGAGGATATATTTTCTTAATACCAACACGTGGCAAGGTGACGCCGACGTGTCAGCTGAAGTGCCACGTGTCCTGGTTGTGACGCCGAGGTTATCTCCGAAGATATCAGAATCCGAGAGAAGCGGATAATGGATAAGGGGCAAGAGTCCTAGAGTAAAGAGAAGACTTTGCTAAGATAAGGATAAAGTTCTTAGGGAGTTTATCTTTATCTCTTGAGAAATCCAAAGTAAGTACAGAATTGGAGTCCATAGAAGTCAAGCTTCTAGTGGGACTAGGATTGAGTAAACTATAAAAAAGAGGCACCTTCGTGGGTCTAAGGTACGCAGTTTTATGCTTTGAATAGTGAGTTTAGCACTTGATTATCTTTGAGAGATATACTGACTTGATCGTCGGAGTGCCCCCGGGTGGAAGAGCCACCGCCGGAGCCTTTTCTTTCTATTACAGGTTTGCTGAAGCCATCTATTTTGCCGGTGCTCTCCAGCTGATTACTAGGCGGGCAGTGTGGTAAGAAAATCACTCACACAATTTGGCGCCGTCTGTGGGAACTTAGAAGAATAGATGGCCAGTAACGGACAGAGGGAAAACATTTGGGGCGACACTCCTGCTGGGAGCGGTAGATCAATTGACCTTGACGTTGAAGGAGACAACCACAATACAGAAACTCATGACCAGGGCCATGGAGAGAAAGACGTCGGCCAGGAGGGCGACGCTTTGAAGAGGACAGACCAAAGCAAGTATTATAACGAAGATAACCTTTAGGTATGAAGGGATAGGTGCCTACGGAGGGATGGGGAAGTAAAAGACTTGGCAAACAAGTTGGCAGACCTATAGTTAGTGGTCAACTTCATGATGCAAAACAATGTCATGCAGCCACCATACCCGCTGCAGGATACACCGATGCCAGCAACTAACACCCAGAAGGGAGGAAGAAGAACAATTCCCGAAGTCCCTCAGCACACCAAGAGCAGAAGGCACTCTCACCGACCTTCCAGGGAAGGTGGACGAGAGGAGCCGAGATGAGAGGAGTCCCGAAGAACATATCACGCGAAGGACCTAGAACCCAAAGAACATCGGCATGTTCAAGGGCAGACACTTTGCTTTGACATAACACATGGAGAGAGATCAAAACGAGCCCACCACGAGGCCGAAAGTAGTGTGCTGAAGAGATTGAAGTCCAGAGATAGCCGAGCTCCAGGAAGGAGTAAAGAAGACTTGAGAGATTACCTCAAGAGGAAGCAACAGAATGCTGAAGCCGAGGTAACTTCCCCGGTTAAGCCGATGACACCATTCTCGGTGGAACTGGACAAATTTCAAGCACCAAAGCGATTCAGTATGCCGAGGTTCCAAATATATGATGGTAAATCAGATTCCAACTTCCATGTCGGGCTATGCCTGAATTCGATGGCATTATATAGTGGGAACGAGCCGTTGCTCTGCAAAGTGTTCCCCTCGTCCTTTGGGAAAATTGCATTAGATTGGTTCCATAAACTATCGAAGGGAAGCGTAAAGACTTGGGAAGGCCTGGCCGAGATGTTTGTGACCAGGTTTGTGACGAACAAACTACAGCTATTGAGGGTGGACGCATTGATGGCTCTGAAGATCAGCAAAGACGAAGGCCTTAGGGCCTATGCGAAAAGGTACTATGAGGTGTTCAATCAAATACTAGAATGTAATCAAGAAGTAGCGATCGTCTCATTCAAGAACGGTCTAAAAGACAATTGTCCACTATGGAAGTCTTTGGCAAAAACTCTGCAAAAAAGCATGGAAGAGCTCATGGCAAGAATTGAGAAATATGCCAGAGCCGAGGAGGACACGTCGGGGAATAAGGAGGTAAAGCAGGAAAAAGGGAACGGTGAACCGAAGCGAAGCCGAGGTGACAACGGGTTTAACAAATCGGAGATAGAATTGAGGGGTAAACAGGCAGTGACGACTGTGTTCCGAATCCCAATACATAAAGTCCTGGAGCAAATCCGAAATCAACTTTATTTCAGAGCACCAGCAAAGGCCCCAGGGGAATACATGGGAAGGAACGTTGGTAGGCGTTGTGCTTACCACAATGAAGAAGGGCACCCAACTCAGGGCTGCAGAGCCCTAAAAGCATACTTAGAGGACTTAGTAAGGCAAGGCCATCTGAGGGACCTCATTGACGAAGCCAGGACAAGAGAAGAGCAGGCAAGATTGCCTCATGCACCAGCGGCCCCGCCTCCCCCAGCACAGCAACCACAGGGAGGGGGACCTAGGGTGGTTAATGTAATTCATTCAAAAGTGAATGAAAGCGACATTCGGGGAGAAACCCAAAGAGTAAAACACCTGCAGCACATGAACCAGGTCGGACATAAAAGACCTCGGCCTGAAGAGTGCCAATGACCGATGATAGCCTTCACTGAAGCTGACCTAGAGATGGTCCAGCATTTGCATAATGATACCTTGGTAGTATCCCTCCAGGTTGGGGAGTGCCAAGTGAAACGTATCCTAATAGATTAAGGCAGCTCTTGTGACATCATGTACGTTAGATGTTACAAGGAGCTAGGCCTTCACCCAGACGACATGGAGCAATCGAATGGCCCGATGGTCGGCTTCAATGGAACGCCGACGTGGCCACTGGGCGCAACAAGCTTGGAAGTACAAGCTGACACTAAGAAGATCAGGACAAAATTCATGGTGATTGACACACCTTCACCATATAACATCATCATCTTGGGAAGACCATGGTTGCATGCAATGGGGGCAGTTCCCTCAACATTGCATCAACTACTGCGGTTCCCAACAGAGCATGGGATTGAAGAAGTTAGAGGAGATCAACTGCAGGCTAAAAGTTGCTCCATGGCAGCAATGATGTCTACTTGCAGCGTTCGAGAGCCAAAAGAGGCAGAAATCAAAGATGTAGACGTGGAAGTACTAGAAGACTTCGGCAAAGAATCAGCCGAGAAGAGCGAAGAGGCGCTAAAGAAAATCCTCATCCAGGATGGAGACGAAGAACGCTTCTTTCTTCTCGGCTCGGGCTTAGCCGAAGAAGAGGAAAAAGAGTTGGAGACTTTTTTAAGAGCCAACATTGAGGTGTTCGCCTGGACACCTTACGAAATGCCTGGCATTGACCCCGAGGTCACTTGCCATAGACTGAATGTCGACATGTTGGCAAAACCTGTGATTCAACGAGCCAGAAGACCGACGTTGATGCACGTCGAAGCAGTAGAAGAAGAAGTGGATTGACTTCTGGAGGCTAGGGCCATCCGAGAAGTTCATTACCTGACATGGCTATCCAACACAGTAGTGGTAAAGAAGAAGAACGGTAAATGGCGGGTCTGCGTAGATTTTACAAGCCTGAACAAAGCTTGTCCCAAAGACTGCTTTCCTCTACCCAAGATTGACCAGTTGGTAGACACCACATCTGGACATGGAAGGATGAGCTTCCTGGATGCTTACAGAGGATACCACCAGATAGCCATGTACCCCTCAGACGAAGAGAAGACAGCGTTTATCACCTTAAAAGGCCTGTACTGTTACAGAGTGATGCCTTTTGGGTTGAAAAACGCAGGAGCAACCTACCAAAGACTGGTAACCAAAATGTTCAAACACTTGATTGGCCAAACAGTAGGAGTCTACATCGATGACATGGTCGCAAAGACCAAGGAGCCTAAGAGTCATCTTGCCGACCTAAAAGAAGTATTCAAGATCCTCAAAACATATCGGCTCCGACTCAACGCATCAAAGTGCGCGTTTGGAGTTGGATCTGGTAAATTTCTGGGGTACCTAGTAACAAGGAAGGTCATACTGGCCAGCCCAGATCAGATCAAGGCCATCCTAGACCTACAGAGCCCAACATCGGCAAAACAGGTACAAATGCTTACTGGAAGGGCCGCAGCCCTAAACAGGTTCATAAGCCGAAGCTCAGACAAATGTAAACCCTTCTTCAACCTGGTGAAAAAAGAAACCATCCGGAAACTTCCTATAGACTGAGGAATGTGAGGCCGCTTTGGCCGACCTAAAGAAATATCTGACCACGGCTCCGGTCCTCTCGACACCTACAACTGCTGGGAAGAGTTGTTTTTGTACTTAGCTGTGTCAGAACACGCAGTAAGTGCAGTGCTAATCCGAGAAGAACAGGGAGACACAAAGGCTGTTTATTATGTAAGTAAAACCTTGGCCGACGCAAAAACAAGGTATCTACCACTAGAGAAATTAATGCTGGCCTTAGTAATGGCCTCAAAAAAATTGAACCATTACTTTCAGGCGCACAAGATTGTGGTGCTCACAGAGCACCCACTGAAGTCCTGTTGCAACAAGGAAACTTAAAAGGAAGAATCGCAAAATGGGCAGTTGCTTGGGCCAGATAGCCTGGAGTTCAGGCCCAGAATAGCAATAAAGGGCCAAGTTTTGGCCGACTTCCGTGGCAGAATTCACGCTTGAAAACCATCAGAACATCGGCTCCGTTGAGCCAGGATGAGATTGTCCCAGCAAGCAAGGAGAATCGCAGCCTAAGGCAAAGAGCAAAGGAAGGAAAATACTCAGGCCCTGCGAGCATTTACATCGCGACTCATTCAGACTATTTTGTCGATGGGAAGTTCGAACCGGACAAGAGACGGGCGGTAGGATTGCTGATATCTCCAGATGGAGAAATAAATAGAACAGTTCCATCTGTTTGGGGTTTAAAGGCCTCAAACAATGAAGTGGAATACGAAGCATTAATTGCAGGGCTAAAAACTGGCAGCAGCACAGAAGCAGATGAGTAATCATTTTTTGTGATTCACAGCTTATTGTTAACCAGTCAACAGGAGAATTTGTAGCCAGAGAGAAAGGATGTCGGGCATATGCCAAAAAGAGGTCATCAGATTGGCACCCTATTCAGAACTGCCGACTACTCCAAGTTAGCCGAGATGACAACACCCACGCCGACGCGTTGGCTAACCTGGCAAGTTCAATGCAGACTGGAGAAAAACGAAGGACAATTTGATCGATTATATTGTCGGGCCCGAGCATAGAACCACAGAGCACAGAGCAGGAAGCAATGTGTGTAGACAATGGGGCCAAGCTGGATGGATGCAATTGTGCATTCTCTGAAAGAAGGAAAGCTGCCAGAAGATCGTAATGAGGCACACAAAGTCAGATTGAAATCGGCAAGATTCATGTGCGTACAGCAAGATGGACACCTCTACAGAAGGTCCTTCACTGGACCCTTTTAAGGTGGCGTACACCCTTTGCAGGTTGAAGATTTCCTATATGAAATTCATGAAGGATTTGTGTGGAAGCGTCATGCTTGGAGGGATAAGATCATTAAGCCCACAGGGGCCATTAGCCAGGGGTATTGGTGGCCCTACATATAAAGGATGCTGAAGCCTAACTGAAGGAAGTGCGAAACAATTTGCAAAGGTTTGGCACCTTTGATACATCAGCCAAACGCTGACCTAAAACCCAGTAATCAGCCCTTTGGCCGTTGCCCTAATGGGGCATGGATCTTGTTGGGCAACTTCCCCAGGCCTAAACTGGGCAGAGAAATTAACTTGCTGGTTAGGCAACAGATTACTTTACGAAAAAGTGGTAATAATGAGGCAGAACCTCTTGCCAAAAATTCCTTGAGATGCGGACGTCAAGGAACGTTATATGGAGAAACATCAGTTCCACCAGATTTGGCATTCCAAGAGCAATAGTTTGCCGATGAACAGAACGCAGTTTGACAGCAAAACCTCATTCATAGAACTTTCTGCGCCGAAATTCAAAATAAAGAATATACTTTCAACACCAAGTTTTCCCCCAAAGCAATGGGGCAAGCAGAAGCATCTAAAAAGCTAATGTTTGGATGGAATAAAAGGGAAGAGGGCTGCAGGCAGCAGCCAAAAAGGGAGAAGTGGGTTAGGACGAGTTGCCTCCAATGTCACTTTTTCTGGGTCTTTCTATATCGGACTTAACGCTGAGAGATCAACAGGGTACCCCCTTTCGCTATACTAAATGAGCAACAGAAGCAGTCATCCCTCTGGAGATCGGCATCCCAAGGATCAGAACCGACGAAGTAGAGAATGGCACAAATGATATATTTCTAGCCCGAGATCTGGATCTCTTAGAAGAAAGAAGGGAGAAAGCTGCAATTTAACTCGCAGCATACCAACAACAGCTTGCCAAAGCTTACAACAAGAAGGTCAATCCAAGAGATTTTCAAGTCGGCGACCTAGTCTTGAGAAAAGTCGTCGGCAACAAGAAGGATCCCGGAGAGGGCAAGCTTGGCCCAAACTGGGAAGGACCCTACAAAATTACTTCGGTATTAGGCAATGGAGCTTATCGACTTGAAGATAACGAGGGCAAAGCACTGCCAAGACCTTGGAACACTTGTAATTTGAAATTCTTCTATCATTAGATGTGCATTATTTTTTGCCGAGGTCATCAATAAAATCTTTTCCCTTTTCTTTAAACACATATGATTGATAAAGTTACATATTGGTGTTTTTGGAGACATGAATAATGAGAACCCAAGTAGAACTTAAGTTCACATTGGGGGCAGAGAGAAGACAGAGACACTTAATTCACTTGTTGAAATTTGTAGCAATTTACAAGTTAAAGTTAAGTCGAGATGGTTCTTTATCTTCACTTGTTGAAATTTGTAGCAATTTATAAGTTGAAGTTAAGCCGAGATGGTTCCTTATCTTCACTTGTTGAAATTTGTAACAATTTACAAGTTGAAGTTAAGCTGAGATGGTTCCTTATCTTCACTTGTTGAAATTTGTAGCAATTTACAAGTTGAAGTTAAACTGAGATGGTTCCTTATCTTCACTTGTTGAAATTTGTAGCAATTTATAAGTTGAAGTTAAGCTGAAATGGTTACTTATCTTCACTTGTTGAAATTTGTAGCAATTTACAAGTTGAAGTTAAGATGAGATGGTTCCTTATCTTCACTTGTTAAAATTTGTAGCAATTTATAAGTTGAAATTAAGCTGAGATGGTTCCTTATCTTCACTTGTTGAAATTCGTAGCAATTTACAAATTGAAGTTAAGCTGAGATTATTCCTTATCTTCACTTGTTGAAATTTGTAGCAATTTACAAGTTGAAGTTAAGCCAAGATTACTGTTTCTCTTCCCTTGTTTAAATTCGTAGTAATTTGCGAGTTGAAGCAAAGCCGAGGTTATTGCTAAACACTTGTAGCAATCTACAGGTTGGTTAAACCAAAGAAAATGCTTAACACTTGTTGAAATTTGTAACAATTTACAAGATAACGTTAAGCCGACATATGATTATCTGTTGAAATTTGCAGCAATTTACAGGTTGAGAAAAAAGCTAAGTATGTTGTTTAAACACTTGTTGAAATTCGTAACAATTTACAAATAGATTATTGTTTAACACTTGTTATGTTAATCCTTGTTGATCCCTGTTACAGTATATGTTAATCCTTGTTGAAATTTGTAGCAATTTACAAGTAGGCTAGACCGAGATCACCGTTTAAACACTTGTTGAAACTTGAGAAAAAGTTTGCAAAGTTAACATTGAGTAGTATATGTTTCACACTTGTTAGAATTTATGAAAAGTTTACAGGTCAGTATCTTGCCGAAGTAAAAGTTTTGTAGCTATTATACCCGAGGTATGCAACCCCGAGAAGATTGCACAAAGGAGGCAAAGTATGAAAGGCATACAAAAAATTCTAAGTATAGAATTAAACAGAGGCAATCAAAGAAGAGGCAAAAAAGAATACAGTCATTCAAAGAAAGATAGTTATGTTAAACTATCCAACACAAACAGAAGGCACATCGGCTGTACAGAGAAGCTTCTACTGTCCAAGAAACAAAAAAGTACAAAAGACAAGAAAAGAGGGACATCAAAGTTATGATTCTTCTACTACACGCATTGAACTGGCCCCTCGGCCAATTCTGAACTTACCCGCTGATTCCTGGAGACACTTCGGCACTTTTCGCCTCATTGCTCAATCTTCAAGTTTCATCAACTTTTCGCTAGAGAACTCAGAATACCTTTCAGGAGTAGTTCCTGCAACTTCATCGTAGACGTCCCCGAACCCCCCGCGTAGAACGACCCCCCGTCCGCTCTTTGCTACTCCAGTCGACTCTCAAATTGTCACGTTCTAATCTGAACCAAAGAGTCCAAATCTGCAAATCGTTTGAAAGAAAACAAATTTAAAAATACCAAACAGACTCTTTCCAGATACAGACCCACATAAAATGATTTGAAAATTAGAAACCTAACTCGTTGCCTAGGCCACTGTCCTCATCACCAAAGTGCCTCGCTCGAACTTGGTACGAATGGAAGGCACTTCTGACACCCTGCTCCCCGATCAAAAACGGCCTCTACTAACCATGAAATCCAATTTGAAAACAGTGTCTTATTCCGGTATACTAGATACTATATCCACAACAAGAAACGATCCCTGATGAAACAAAAACATTCATTTGTTAAAATGTATCACCACAAGTAGGCAAGCGGAATGCCACCTTCGGGGCTAGAAAAGATTTTTCCCACTACTATGGCTTAAAAAGTCACATCAATAGTTCCATATCAAATAACCCAACCTCACCCACAGCATTCAGTCATATACACATAAACAAATCCTCATGTAGCATGCTATCATGCATCACTCACACAACAGCAAGATGCAACATAAAAACTCACCGAACTCCAAGCCCAACAACAGAATCTGATAGAAACCAGCATATCCTAATATGCAGAAAATGCCTAATGCAACACATGCAAAATCAACTATAGCACCGCTATCTAAACATGGCATATAAGAACAGCTACAAGTATTCAACTTAAATTGAAAACAAAAATGCATAGGATGATCGCCAAGCCCGGCGCAGCAAAACAGATGAATATGCAAACATCTGCATACTTATGCAATAAACCCATTCCTAACCAACCATTATAAGCTGAAATAAAAGGGAAAGACGTGTGAAGACATACATCACACACACGCACCTATACAGTTGTCCCTCGCTCAGGGTCCGAATAAATAATAACAGTCCCAAATAATACAGTCCAAAATTACAAAACACTAATTAATAACAAATAGAAACTAAGAACGGTAAACTAGCATGCAAGCTAGGACTGCCTCCTCTCTCCGAATGATGGATGATGCACTAGTCTGCACGGAAACCACTGCAGCCCCAATGACCCTGTTTCATAGCCGAAGCTGTGCAAGCCTAAAGCTATGATTCTATATTGTTACAAACAGAAAAGGCATACAATTTTTTCACAATAGCATACCTCGATCCTCGTGCCACCAATCACGCATATCGATGCATGATGGCCGAGGAGTCGAATTGCACAGCTCAATGTGGAATGAATGCACATATAAACACAACAAAACCTAAACTCTATCATGGATAATCCGGAGTGTCGGTGACTGGGAATTGAGACACGTTCCATCACTCGAAGTACGAAACGTCCCTCGTTTCTCGTGCTCGGGCTAACGCCTATCCCAAACACAATGCAATATGCATGACATGCGTGAATGCAACTAATATATAACCTAGCATGCACAATGCTATGAAATGGCATACACGATGCACGAGGTAACATGGCATACACAATGCGCTAACATGCAACCTAGCATACACAATGCTATGAAATGAAATGACATACACAATGCACAAGGGACTTACACCAACATGAGTAGACCTCAGCCACACTCACATAGGAGGCTATAAGATGAAAATGAGACACTCGAGATGCATGCACACGTGCACGCAAACCGAGGACCGACCCTAAGGCACGAAATGTCACTCTAACAAGACATGGCAAAACATGGAATATGGCATATTAGCATGCAAATTTCAGCACTAAAATATGACCCAAAATAGCCCCGAATCATGGAAACATGGCACCCGATGCACGGAATGAACCCGAAACACGAAACTAGGCATATGCATTGGCCTATAGCTATACAAAACATGCATTATTTGAACATGAAATGTAAAGACAAACTTAAGAAAGTCCCAAAACAAGCATGTTTACAGTTTTAAGGAAAGCCAAACAACGAACACAAATGGGGCTAAGCTAGGATGCAAAAATGGCCCCGAAAGCGAGATAATGAAGCAAGTGGCAGCTTCTGGCTCCAAACAGATGAGGGCCCTTCAACAATGTTGAAGAAGGGTCCAAAATATGACCTTTTACAGTTTATGATCAAACCCAAAACAGTGCATAAGCATGCTCAAAATACTATGCAAAACAAGGCCAAAAAGAGAGCTATAACATAAAGTACAAAAAGTATGCCTCAAATAGTAAAATACCCTTAATGAAACATGAAGAGGGGGTCAAAATAAGGCTATTTATAGTTCGGACCAGAGCCCAAAAACAGAAGCACAAGAGGCTAACAAATCATGCAAAAACGGAGCCAAAAGAGAGATATAAAGGCAAGTGGCAAATGAAAGCCACAAAGAGTGATGAGCCCTTCAAAAATGTTGAAGAAGGGCTCAAAATAAGCTTCTTTACAGTTTGGACTAGAGCTTAAAACAGTTTACATATAGGCCTAAAATAATATGCAAGAAAATGGCATACAAAGGAGGTAATGAAGCAAGTGCAAAAAGGGAGCCTCAAATAGTGAGAGGCCCTTAAACAAATATGAAATAGAGCTCAGGAAAATGATATTTTCAGTTAGGGTCGGAGCCCCAACATGCAAGCACAAAGAGCTAAGCTGTGAACCAAGAAAAGGGTCAAAAAGGGGAGAAGAGGACTTACCCTTGAAGACTAATCTTTGACAGCGTTTTGGACCAAGAAATGCTGCCTCCTAAGCTCTGAGAAGACCCTCCAAGCTGCTGGAATGGAGTGGTGATGTGGTGCTAGGTGATGGTGAGGAAATGGTGTAAGAATCAAAAGGGTTTTTTAAGGCTTAGAGTAGAGAGAGAGAGAGAGATTTAATGTGAGAGCTCCAAACCAAAATTTTCTAACCCCTAAAACACAGCTGGGGGGTCTGTTATATAGACACAAGAGGGTGGAAAAGAGGGGGAAAAATTGGGGGGAAATGAAATTCAAATTTCCCCCCAAAATTGGCCTAAAAGGGAGATAAAGGGGCAAGTGATAATAGGAGATCTCAAACCAAAGAGAGCCCTTCAACAAAGTTGAAGAGGGGCTCAAAATAAGACACTTTGTAGTTTTTGACAAGCCACGAAAATAAATACAAGTAGGCCTAAACTATCATGCAAGAAAAGGCCTAAAAGAGGGGTAAAGAAGCAAGTGGCAGTAGGAGATCTCAAACAGCAAAAGGTCCTTGATCAAACATGAAAAGTATCTTAAAATATGACTATCTCAAGTTCGGGTCGGAGCCCAAAAATGTAGAATGAAGGTTCAGGAGCCAAAACACGCAGTTTGGGGCCCCGAAAGTGGGCTGTTAGGCACCGGAAGTGGTATCCGACCACGAAGTTGGTCTCTCGGACCACAGTGTCCCTCAAAAGGGAGGAAATAAGGTGTGTGCCTAAAACCAGAGCAAACAAAGGTGGTTAAGCAGTCCCGAACCGAGGCACACGGCCGACAGCTCTTAAAAACCGGGAACTGGGCTCCAAACGGGAAAAATGGCCTACGACCACAAAACGTAGCCTACGGCCACTGAGAGATGGTCTACGAGACCTCTCCCTCCCTTCGGAAAGAAAAAAAAATAGAGAAAACAGGGCCTGGTTCGCAAACCGAGACAAAGAACAAAAGAGTCCGGAAGTTTGGAGGTAAGGCTCGCAGCCGGGACTCCGCAACCTCAGAACGAGCACAATATGCAATATCACCGAGCGCTCAATCGGTGATGTCTGAGTCTTAAGGTCGGTCAAAAATGGGGTGTCTACAGTTGCCCCTTTTTGACAGAACTCGAAATTCACACGTGACGGGAGTGAATGTCAAAGCCCAGAGATGACCCATTTTTGACAAGGCCGAAGACTTAGACAAACATACAGGATAAACAGAGATGCGCCCGCAGGCATGCCCGCAGGCATGGGGCAAGATGCAAAACGCTACGCGAAGCCGGTTTGATAATTGGACTTATACGCTACGCGAAGCCGGTTCGAAGATTGAGGATTCATGCAATGCACTATAATGTAGAGGCTAAAATGCAATGTAATAGCTAAGAGGTAAAGGTACTTTACAGGGGCAATTGGCAATGACTTACCTCATGCTGCTAGGGATCTTTCGCTTCTTCTTGGTTGAACTGCAGGTACTACTTTTCTCCCTGACTATGGTCGCAGTTTTCCCTATTCTCCAACAGGGTGACAGACTAGGTTGGTTCAGTATCCAGAATTGAGGCGCATACACATGCTATCTTAATCTATGGGGCCGCCATACAGATTTCAAGCCGATGATACACCCCTGGGTATTTAAATCAGACTTTAGTCTCAGAAATCCCGAAGCTTTGCGTTCTAGGCATAAGCCATTCGAACTCTAGTTTCCACCGTCTCAGTTGGTCTCCTAGGAACTCACCGCAAACACAGGCAGGTGGCTATACCAGACCACCAGAAGTCATTCGGCCACGACAAACACCGAAGGAATTGCACCTTTAGAGGATTTAAGGTCTCCTAGACCGAGGAGTGCACAAGACAGTACGAATAAAGATGCAGGATTTAAGGTCTCCTTAGACCGGGGAGTGCACAAGACAGTGCGAATAAAGATGCAGGATTTAAGGTCTCTTTAGACCGGAGGATTTAAGGTCTCCTAGACCAGACAGTAAAATAGATACGATGTAATAGATGTGATGCAATAGATGCAAAGGGTGAACACACGCCAACCACGCTGGACTCACGAGTGGAGGAAGAACAAAGAAAATCAATCAGGAGTGCGCTTCATGCAACCTAAGATAAATTCCAAACACGCTGAAATCGTGTGAAGAAGGGAAGGCTCCAATCACGCTGAAATCGTGAGAGGAGGACCAAAAATAACCCGCCAGCGCGTCTACAACGCAACCTGGGATAAAATCCAAACACGCTGAAATCGTGTGAGAAAAGAACACTCTAACCACGCTGAAATCGTGAGAAGAGGTCCGAAAACAACCGCCTAGTGCGCACAACGCAAACTGAGATAAATCCCAAACACGCTGAAATCGTGGAGGAAAGAGGACACTCAAACTACGCTGAAATCGTGAGAGGAGCCCAGGTGCGCACAACGCAACCTGAGATAAATTCCAAACACGCTGAAATCGTGTAAGGAACGGGACACTCAAACCACGCTGAAATAGTGAGAGGAGGCCCAAACACAACCGCCCAGGTGCGCGCACAACGCAACCTGAGATAAATTCCAAACACGCTGAAATCGTGTAAGGAACGGGACACTCAAACCACGCTGAAATCGTGAGAGGAGTCCAAACAACAACCGCCCAAGTGCGCACACAACGCAACCTGAGATAAATTCCAACACGCTGAAATCGTGTAAGGAACGGGACACTCAAACCACGCTGAAATCGTGAGAGGAGTCCAAACAACAACGCCCAGGTGCGCGCACAACGCAACCTGAGATAAATTCCAAACACGCTGAAATCGTGTGAGGAAAGGGACACTCAACCACGCTAAATCGTG
Organism: Camellia sinensis; assembly: GCF_004153795.1. NCBI lineage: Eukaryota > Viridiplantae > Streptophyta > Magnoliopsida > Ericales > Theaceae > Camellia > Camellia sinensis. The sequence goes on along the minus strand of NW_021024631.1, from coordinate 11,802 downwards.
AGAGGAGTCCAAACAATAACCGCCCAGGTGCGCGCACAACGCAACCTGAGATAAATTCCAAACACGCTGAAATCGTTAAGGAAGGACACTCAAACCACGCTGAAATCGTGAGAAGAGTCCAAACAATAACCGCCCAGGTGCGCGCACAACGTAACCTGAGAAGATTCCAAACACGCTGAAATCGCATAAGGAGGGACACTCAGACCACGCTGAAATCGTGAGAGGAGGTCTAAACAACAACCGCCCAGGTGCGCACACAACGCAACCTGAGATGAATTCAAACACGCTGAAAACGCGTAAGGAATGGAACACTCAAACCACGCTGAAATCGTGAAGAGGGTCCAAACACAACCGCCCAGGTGCGTACACAACGCAACCTGAGAATAAATTCAAACACGCTGAAATCGCGTAAGGACGGGACACTCAAACCACGCTGAAATCGTGAGAGGAGGCCAAACAACAACGCCCAGGGCGCGCATAACGCAACCTGAGATAATCCAAACACGCTGAAATCGTGAGAGGAGGTCCAAACAACAACCACCCAGGTGCGCGCACAACGTAACCTGAGATAAAATCCAAACACACTGAAATCGTCGTGTAAGGAACGAGACACTCAAACCACGCTGAAATCGTGAGAAGAGATCCAAACAATAACCGCCCAGGTGCGCGCACAACGCAACCTGAGATAAATTCCAAACACGCTGAAATCGTGTAAGGAACGGGACACTCAAAACACGCTGAAATCGTGAGAAGAGGTAAACAACTCAGGAGCGTGTTCCACGCAACCTAAGTTGAGTCCCGGGGGACAACGATCCTAAACGCTGCACGGCGCAAAAGGATATAAGATAACACAAGATTCAAATAAACGCAACAAGTGCGATGATACAATACATGTTACAAGCAATGTGGAGCATGATGTTTAGGGAATGCAATGAATAGACAAAGCGGCACTCTAGAAAGCACCTCATGAAGTGAGTGGCGGGCGGTAAACCGCTTTACTCTGACGGGGAATGGTACTCAGAGAGAGCACTTCTGATCGCCATTCTGGCTTGAAACAGTGAAACAGTCAACACAGTATTCTGTTCACTTTGAACACACAGCTCGTATCGGCATACTGCTTATTCTGAACACGCAGCTCATAACACAATATTCTACTTATTTTGGAACATACGGCTCACGCAGGACACCGCTGATTCTGAACACACGGTCCGTTCTGAACACAACTCATTCTGAACTCACAGCCCATAACACAGTATTTGGTTTATTCGGTACACAGCTCATTCTGAACAGACAGCCCATAACACAGTATTTGGTTTATTCGGCACACAGCTCATTCTGAACAGACAGCCTATAACACAGTATTTTGTTTATTCGACACACAGCTCATACAAGACACTGCTCATTCTGGACATACAGGATGCAATGACGAAACTTGCAGAAGTTTAAACAATCTCGGATGCCCGACATTTTCCCTCTTTTCTTTTGTTTCGTAGCCTGGAACTTTCATAGCTTCAGATGGGTCCTGGTTTTACTGTTTTCACATGACCTGGGTTGAATCCCGCGGCTTTATGAAAGAACCAATCCTGATTTGCACAAATGTGGAGAACGACACGGCACTCTGAGCACAAAACGATTTTTGAAATTGAAATGAGAAATGGGTTCTCAACCAGGTATTGAGCCTACAACTGATCACAGCCAAAACGACTCAACAATGGAAAACAAAGGTAGAACGACCTAAATACAAGTCAACAAAGGAAAAACAAGGTAAAATGACCTAAACACATTTGTTGACACTCAAACGACTTAAAACAAGAAACGAGACAAACAAAATGCACAAACACAACACTCAGCTGTGTTACAAAGGCAAGAGACCTCTCGGTGCACGAGGAGCTAGTTTCTCCGGGTATTGTTTCCCACCCTTTCTCATTTGTGATTCTCACATCACTGGGCCTTCAGGCTCTGTTTTTCTGAAAAAGCCATTTTCTCACTTTTTCTCTCAGCGCACATCTCTCTATTCTTTATTTTTTATCTCAGCCTGGTGTGGTTGATGGACAAACAGAAAGTTGCGGGCTCTTGCCCCTAGCATTCCGATAGATTCTTCTTCTTGTTCACAACAGTGAGTTTCTCCCACAGAGGGGTTGTGATGCGGCTGGATGTGCAGTAGATCTATAATTGACATTGGTTGATGATGCTCCACCGGGGAGTTTGGACGTGATCAGATCATTCCAGTTCGTGGTTTGCACTTGGCTTGATACCTCGCTGCTTGGAGGATGTTGAGAGCTTTCAGCCCTTTTCTGCTAACTTCAGTTAGCCCTTTGTTGTTGACTTCAGTTGTGCCCTTTTCTGGCAGGTAGAGTGCCCTTCTTGGCAAGTATGTTCTGACAACGGGGGAAAGACAGGAAGCCTGACTCAACTGTGCCCCTAGTTCATTATTTTGACCATTTTTTGTTTTTGGTTTTCTACTAAAACAATTTTGACCAACATGAGAGTTAGATTAACATGCTTGTTCGATTTTTAATTTGAAATCATGCAAGTCAGGCTATGAGCATTGAAAATTTTCCTTTTTTTGGGTCCAAGAAATGGTCCAGTTTTGGAAAATGGAATAGTTTTCGAGAAAATAGTCAACCTCAGTAAAAATTCTCAAAAACTATCTTTGCAAACGGCCACTACTCAACGAGCACGGAACCCGCTCTTGAGATGCGCAACTTCAGATTCGAAGGAAAATTGCCCCTTGCTTGAGGGGAACTGCATGGCAACGGAAAGTTGCCCCTTGTCTGAATGGCACCGTAGTGCATTGTGGCAGTCCTCAGAGTGACGAACACAACCAAATCCCCAATACAGAGAAGAAAGATGACCAAACCATCGCATGGACACAATCAAATTGTTTTGGCTGGACTTCAGAATGAAGTTGCCTACGTATCCCAAAGATGGGAATCAAGTCTTACGTAGTTCAGGGTTAAGGTACACTCGGGTATTTAACCTCTCCTTTTTATGCTCTAACTTTTGCCAAAGCGCCTGTTGCAGGTTTTCGACCTTGCGAGCTTTGTTTTTCTTTTCTTTTCAATTCTATGCATTTCTTTTCTTTTTTGATTTTCTTTTTTTTTTATTTTCTTTGCATTTTTCTTCATTTTTTTTTTCTTGCACTAACTTTTGCCCGGGTCGCCTTTCTGGGTTTTCAGCCCAGCGAGCCTCTCAAGGGTAAAAGTGTAGCTTTGTCCATGTCCAATGGTTTTGAGATCTTGAAGTCGTCTGAATCCAGGAGAATGGCTGTTATTTCCTAACGAAGTAGAAGTCCATCCAATGGGGGCTGAATTTGCCCCTAGTGTTGTGGATAGGAACTCGGCTGTCCTTCAGCAATACTTTCTTCTTTCCTCCCTTCTGGGATTTGGCATTCTTGCCGATCTTCATTGACTTGCGGAATGATCCACCTTTGGCTTTTCGAGCTGTCTGACATTTTTTTTTGCCCCTAGTTCGAATGGTGCTTCTGACCTAGCTTCGCAAGCTTCTTTTGATGACATTTGGTCTTCTTGATCTGACTTTGTTGCCGCTAATTCATGGGCTGCTCTGGATCCGGCCACACAGGCCTTATATTGTAGTTGACCTTTGAACCTTCTGAGTTCTAGTCCAAGGTTTGAAAATGAGGAGTCGAGTCTCGAGGCTGAGAGCGATCCTAAGCTGCACAATCTCAAGAGCGATTCCACACAGGTCTTCGCAGGACCGCGCAAAACATTTTTTGAAATCTTTTAAGAAAGCGACCAGTTGCTCGCGCTGAAGACAGTGTAGAACCAATCTGGATCAAGCCAGGATCCTTCCCAGTACTCACACTAACAAGCATGATTTCATTCATTAAGGGCTTAGCACGCCTTTCTTTCTCTCGAATGATCAAAGTTTTGCAAAACCCAAGGAATTCCTTCCTCTTCGTTTTCACCGCAGTGTTCGAAAAGTTTTGAAAAACTTAGGTCGATGCAATGAATTCAAGGCACAAAAGAGTAGGTGAGATGCATTGTCGTTTCATTCAAATCTTCTGGCACAACTGGCGCATGGCTGAAGCAAATACAAGAGTGCGAAAATCACTGCTGTTTCATTGAGATTTGTTGGCACAACTGGCTCCTCGATAGCAACAGACTCAAAGAAAGCAAAAAGACAAACATGAAACAAAACAGTGATGTCCGAGATAACACCCCTGAGATCACCCGACTCCTATACAACAGGACTGACTCGATACGACAAGACAGACCTCAACTAACTCAGTATGAGAAGACAGACTCAAAACAAAACAACAAGACTGACTCAATACCCAAGTCAGAATGTAGCATTCGGCAACTGCTCAAAACGGTGCGTGCCGTACGCCATATCTGGAGTAAATCGAGTGCCATCCGCAGGTGGTTCATCCCCCGATCACATAGTCACATTATTCCCCCCAAGTTCACTGATCAAGTGCTGATAGACTTTGCAGGACTTGGTGCGACGATGACCCGTTGTTGATCAGATCTTGTATTTCGTGGCGGAGACGAAAGCACATGTCAGTGTCATGGCCAACTCGCTGATGGAAGGCACAATAGTCGACTGGGTTGTGTGAGAGAGGGAGGTTCTTTGGTAATGGCTGCGGCTCCAGGGGCTTCAGATGCCCTTTCTTGATCAAAACCCCTAGAGCCTTTGACAAATTGCAGGACTTGGTGCGACGATGACCCCGTTGTCGATCAGATCTTGTATTTCATGGCGGAGACGAAAGCACATGTCAGTGTCATGGCCAGCTCGCTGATGGAAGGCACAATAGTCGGCTGGGTTGTGTGAGAGAATGAGGTTCTTTGGTAATGGCTGTGGCTCCAGGGGCTTCAGATGCCCTTTCTTGATCAAAACCCCTAGAGTCTTTGACAAAGGCATATAAAGTGGGGTGAAAACCTTCTTGGCTTGGGGTGGATATTTGGCTGCTTGCGAGCTACTCCCGAATGCACCGGTGAATGGGGTAGCTTTTTTTGATGTGGTGGTGGTGACCATGCCCACTTCAGAAGATCTTGCAGCTGCATCACCACTGGTGGTCGCATTCGAACTGCGGGTAAACGCCCTCCTGGGCTGCTCCTTCTCCTGGTCAATGAGGCCCTGCTTCATAGCATCCTTGATCTGTACTCCCATCTCATGTAAGTCTGAAAAGGTAGGGAAGGGGAGAACGATCATTTTCTGCATAAGCTTGGGCTGGAGATTGCACACAATCATCCGAATTTAATCTTTGTCAGTGGGCCTAAGGGTCATCATTGAGGCTTTGGCCCTCTAGCGGGCTACGAATTCTGAGAAGCTCTCCTTAGGCTCCTGTCTCGTCGTCTCAAGATCGCGGGTCGTAATCTCGATTTGGGTATTGTATGAATATTGTGCGACGAAGGCCTCGACCATCTCCTCCCAGCTTCGTTTCACTGAATCCTCCAATTTGGCGTACCAGATGGCCGCAATACCCGACAGGGTCCTGCCAAAAAGGTCAAACCCATTGGCCTCAAGATATCAGAAAACAGCTGGAGGTGCACCATTGGGTCTTCGGAGCCATCGAATCGATCGATATGTGGCATCTTGAACCGATCCGGTAATGTCACCACTGAATCGGTATAACCGTCCTCTATATCGGGAATAGAGTGGGCCCCCTGAGACTTTTTGAACAATTTCTCAAGCTTGCTCACTTTCAATGCCACGGGATCCGTCTCGAACTCAAAGGGGGAGTCCGGTGGGTTGATTGGTGCTTTAGACAGCTGGGTAGAACCGGGGGCGGAGCTGGCCCGCCTGGAATGTCCGTATCATCCTGGACGTGGGTTTCCTTGGGTTGATTGGTACTTTAGACAGCTGGAGTAAGATTGGGGGCGGAGCCGGCCTGCCTGGAATGTCCGTATCATCCTGGACGTGGGTTGCCTCCCCGAGTATGGGAACTCTTGGTGGGGGAGGAGCCTGGTGTGAAGTAGATACTCCGGTTTGCTGCTTTAACCTGACAATTGTCTCTGCTTGTTGGGCTATGACCACAGCCTGTTGCTTGGCGAATTTCGCTTGACGGACAACATCTTGCTACATGGCTTTCATACTATCTTGGAGCTGGCGCACCATCTCTTCTAAGCCTAACATACTGTCCTGATCTGATTGAACCACCAGTATATCTATCTCTACAGTAGACTCAAAATCTCAACCTGGCTGTTCAAAGACCACTGAGCTGGTAGCTACTGTACTGGTGGTCTGTGCCGGACTGACCTTTTTACCCTGCCTTTATTGCCCTTGAACTGAATCTCTGACCCGACAAAGTCTATCAACACAAGTTCGGTGTACCTGGGGGATATTGGAGCCTTCTGAAGCTATGGTTCCAGGATTATCTAGCAAAAGAGAAAACATGCAGCATCTCAGCCTGATTTCACCAGAACAGATATGAGCATAACGAGATGACTGTGCCCTCTACTGAATTCTGTCCCAAAATTCGGCCTGTAAACTGTTACCCTCGGGTAAATTGAATCACAAAATACTGAACTGGTGCCCGCAGGCCTGATACCCAAACTTGTAAACTGATACAAGCATTCCTGTAGAGACGCACTCTAAAAGCACATAACAGATAAGTGAGAGCCAAAACACCCCTATGTTGGGGTAGGGTTTCCCTGTCCTATTTTGTCAGGAGCTAGGGTTTCACTACGCATGCAGTGGCTTCAAACAACCTATATTGGGTAAGTAACCTGTCATAGTTTGGAATGGTCACTATGGATCCTGCACTTAGGTGATTGTCAAAAAGGATGCGCCCGATAAAAGGGGTTTGTGGTCTCCATACTCAGAGGCCACAACCGGTCAGCCTATGGTCATGCCTTGACAGCAGCTCCGGAAAAACCGTTCAGGAAGTAGCAGATGGCAAACCACGGTGTCCTAGGCGCACTAATGCAAATGCAATGCAATGCAAAGAAACACACAAGTGTAGTCAAAAACCAAATATCATGAGTTCGAGTCAAGTTCTCTAATTCCCACAGCGGATCGCCAGAAACTGTAGACGTCCCCCGAACGCCCGCGGGAGGGTGAGTCCCGTTCTGTTCATTTGGGTTACTACAGCTCGATCTCAATTTCACGTTTCTTAATCTTGAACCAAAGAGTCCCAATCCCGCCAAATCGTTTTTGAGAAACATATTTTTAGAAAAAAGAAGTGCCAAACATGGACTGCTTTGCCAGATACAAGAGTTCGCCACCTAACTATTTTTTTAATGGGCGGAATTTAGGAAACCTGGACTCGGTGCCGAAGACCACATGTCCGTCCATCACCGGAGTTGTCTCGTCTCGTGGAGCTAGGGTTACAAGATTGGGAAGGTAGCTATGAAACCCCTCTCGCCCGATCCGAAGATCGGCCCTCTACTAACCGTGATATCCGTTTTTGAAAACATTATGTGTTCTTTTTCATTTATTAGCCTAGAATACTACGTTATGCGCACAGATAAAACAGGTATAGACTAGATTGCCTAATTTGGAAACAAGCCATTGCTATCCGTTTTTGTTGGAAAAATGTTTTGGAATTTGCTACTTCGCAAGTAGGCTAAACTACGGATTTCAACGAGTTTTTCCAAACTCAACAATCCAAACCTTCACCCACTAGGCATTCAAACAGTTTATAACACATAAGCATCTAGCCACATGGTAAGCATACTGTCATGATAGCATTCACACGCATCACTGCGAAGATGCTAAACATACTACTTAATCGTACTCCGTGTCCAAAATAATAAACTAGTTAGCAAACACTGCGTGCTCATAGTTCATGTTAAACATGGCACATGCACAACACATACAAGATGCGATTAGAGTATGGCCCTCGGCTAACCTAAACATGGCATGTGAAATGCAATCAATTGATGCAGCACATTCAATTTGAATTGAAGTACAAATGCAGTTAGCGTGGATGTACTGTAGCCTGTGTTGCAAGACCAAGTGTATAGGAGTGCACGCATGCTAGCATAAGGTATGCTAATTTAAACATGCCCTAAATCTACCATCATAAGCAGGTAAAATAAAAGGGAAGAAGAAGTGGGGTTGAAGACATTCACACACTCACCCACACTTATACAGATTTCATCCTCGCTCCGGAGGGACTAAAAGAATAATACAGATAATTAACCACACAGCTAATTAATTATTTACAAATTACCTAATTAGTTAACAACACTAACTAAGCTAGGGAAAACAATAACACCGCCTCGGAAGAGAGCTCAAAAGCTATGCGTGCTTCGGATCTTGCCTCGGAAGCACTGCCATGCATAGGCTGCCTCTGTTTCCCTTGATGTACTCCTCTGGAGGCTGCCAAAACCTCAGGGTTGCTTTTCTGGATACTGGGGAAATGCTATCGGGTTGGGTAGAATGCCCACTGGCAGTGGCATGTAATCACCGGCCATTGGTGAAGCTATCGGCAGAGGGAGGATTGCCGGTCGGTCACTTAGCACTGCGGTCGGACAGAACGCTCTTGCAGAATCTGCAATTGGCAGCAACAGAGGGCAAGGCAGAGCAATGGCAATACAATTCAAGGCATATACACCAATCATGTCTCTTATCATGTTAATGACTCAAAGGACCACTGCTCCTTGGATTCATCGGACCTTCATCGCGCATTTTCCATGCGTGATGGCCCAAGGACAAGTGTGCACTTTTGAATGTCAAATGCATGCAAAACCAATAAAGCAAATGGGACTCGACCCTCCATTATGACCTTGGTCAAGAGAGGTGAGCATCGCATGCCAATGCAATGCAATCCTAATCATTGCGAGCTAGCATGCAACCATAAGCAATGCAATGCGAGTGATATACACTAGGCAACACCCAATATGCAAACAAGCAACAAGCAACAAGGCTTGAGATAGTGCAACCAACAAGTATGCAAGGCATAATGGGTGGGTGTTTCAAGCATGTAAACAAACAATGTGACTTCATTCAATCATGGCAAGTTCAATTATGCAACAACTCACCAACATATGCTACAGAACATACAAGGTTACATAACAACAAAACAAAGAGATGGACCTTAAACATGATTCGGCAGCTTAATTAGGCCAAAACAGTGGCCAAAAAGTGGAACCCAAAATAAAGGACCAAATAACCACATACACACATGTACATGTTAAAGGGCAAACTCTTAGGCACAATGAGACCACTCTCAAGCACATTTGAAACCGAGGGTAATCAGGGCAATATGGCATGCAAGACTAAGCTTGAAAATCATGTTAAGGAATGTGTCCAACCAAGCAAAACAAAATAGACAAGCATCGCAACTAAATGGCCCTTAAACTGAAGCAAGTCAAAGGGGCTTGAAACATGACCAGTCAACCAAGCCTCAACAAGGCTAAGAGGGACTTAAAAATAGGTTCAAGGCAGACCTAGACCATGCAAATGGGGCCCCCTGATGGCTATTAAGTGGCTCAAATTACACAAAGGCATGTACAATGGCTAAAAAACATCGGAACGTGCTACCAAGGCTTTCCAAAGCCAATTAAAGAGGTGTCCAAGGCAAGCTACAAGCATGTCAAAGGGACCTGAAATTACAATGACAAATGGCCTAACCCACTAAATTAAGTTCCAAGGATGCAATGCTATAACATTCACACACTTAAGGCCAACAAGCCCAAAAATGCAAAGGGGCATATAATGCATCCTGGCCGACCCCAAAAAAACTTATGGACAGACCTCTAGCTGGTAAAATAAGCATAGAAGCTTCACAAAACTAGATCCCCAAAACAAGCTGAACAAAGGTTTACAACCCTAGGAATGTTAAGGCCTAAACAATGGCAATTCACGGTAGGTATGGGCTAAGCATGCATGGTGTACCAAAACCAACAATAAAACAGAGGCTATATATGAATATAATAGGCCACAAAAAACAGCCCAAGGCATGGTCAACATGAGCTAGCTAGAGATGCCTCCTCAAGAGGCCAAACAATGGCCATTTCCAGGACAATAAGGAGCAGGGGTGGCCCTCTCCTTCTTGGGACCCGTCAAGCACCATCCTCACCTCTGAAATCCCTCCAACGATTAGTGGTGAGTGAGCGCCAAACCCAAGGTCCTCGGAGCTTACACAAATAGCACAAAATGAGGCCTCTCAAAGGCCTAAGAGGGTCAAACCCTCCAACCACAAAAACACTCTAAACAAACTATTTTTAGAGGCCTACAAAAACAGAACTTTTTTATATATACACCAAGCTCAAAAACAATTTTAAGATAGGTAAAAAATACAATGCAAAATAGGGAATAAATGGGACTAGTTTCCTACCCTTGTTGACCCTTCTTACAATGGGGACCAGCTGGTTCTTCAAGCTCAATAACCACCCAGAACACCATATGAACAACCTCTTAACCAACCTCAGTAGCTAAGTGAATTGTGAAAACACTATGTGTTTGTGGAATAGTAAGAACCACAATACACACTTAAAACACCACACAAACGGTAAAAAAGAGAGAGGTTAATAGAGAATAGAATGTGTTCATCCTAACCCTAGAACTACAAAACCCTAATCATGGCTGTCAAAATCTCTCACACTAAGGCAGTCTCTAAAACCCTAGCAAGGGAGAGAAGGGCCCTCTTACCGAGCTTTTTTGTCCTTGTAAAGCTATACAAGACAACCGCTTCTTAAAGAGGGAGAATCCCATCCATACATGTGTATGGCGGGGAGCCCAAATGCAAAGACAGCTGTGATAAAAATATCTGCAAAAGCAGATGAATAGTAAGTCGGCTGCGCCCAAAATGCCATTTTGGCAAAAGGGAGTGCCGACCGGCAACCAAATAAGGCCGACCGGCAATACAACATGGCCATGGCAGCAAAACACCAGCCGGTGGCCTCTGGCATGGCCGTGATGAATGTGGGGATGCCTACAGGCATTCCCTGCCTTCCAAGGCAAAACACAAGTGTTTTGGTGCAAAACCAACACTAAACCAGTCGAGTTTTCGGAGATCCTGAAGGCAAGGCGCGTCGAGTCGAGACCTCCGGGAACTCCAAACGAACAACAAACACGGATGTCACCCGGGTGTTCAGACGGTGAGACGTCCAAGTCTTAAGGACGGTCAAAAAATGGGGTTCTAACAGTTGCCACCTCTTTGACAGAACCGAAAGTCCAAAAATGACGGGAGTTGAATGTCAACAGCCTCAGTAGACGATCCCATTTTGACAAGTTTGAAGACTCAGACAAACCATGCAACAACAAGGTATGCGCCCGAAGCAGGGGCCAAAATGCAAGACAATACACGAACCGAGCATAACTTATGATCATCCAAGAAAAACTGTAACCGAAGCATCAACTGTCGACAGTTTTAACATAGCACAACCAAACTACACTCAATGCAGAAAGGATGAAGAGAATTATTAATTCTTGATAAACGTTCTCACTTGGAGGATCACAATACCTGTGCGGTTCGTCTGGTTGCAACCCAGCCTCAAATGAACCCGTACATACAATATCGTGCCTGTAAAGAAAACCAACTCAACAAGGTAGCGGATGGTTGTTAGAAACATCCGCATGATAACTCGCAAATAAAGATGCCAAAATGATTATGCAATTATATACCCAAGACAATGTATAAATAATGCAAATGAAGATCAATGTAAATTGAAGCAATAAAAACTATATGCAAAGCAATTGAAATCATGATCTAATCATGAGCGGTTCGAAAACCACGCTTATGTCAAATAGTTGATGGAGGTCAACAATCCGTCTACCATAGAACCGGTCTACTGAACATGGTAATGTAGACGGACGCAAGCAAGTATTTGCCCGGGGATAATCCAAAGTGAGGTAACGACCCGCTGGGGAAAAGGACTACGATCCTAA
>NW_021024630.1:3339039-3375320 GCF_004153795.1 Camellia sinensis | reverse complement strand
TTTTGTAAAGACTCATTTGTAGACTTAAGCGTTCATTTGGAATGTAATGTACTGGAACCATCTTTTGAATTATATACATATTGTGGTTGTTATGTATTTATATTCTATGTATGAACCTTATCGTTACTTATGAGACCTTGTGTCAATACCTTTTAAGATCTGTCAAAAGGGTAGTGCGTTGCCTACGAAAGCTGGACTTAGAAGGGAGGCTAATCTGACTCCACCGGCGATCTGGGATCTTACTGGTTATTGACCGTAGGACTCATTAGTGACTCTCCCTTGACTGCAACCAATGGTGTGAAATCGGGGCGTCACAATATGGTATCAAAGCCTAGGTTCAACCCTTACCCACGCGTTTCGACCTGCGGTTAGAGACTACCTTGCCCTGACTATGTTAGAATCTTTCTTGACCTATCTTAGGGAATTTCTTCGAATTTCGGGCACACCAACATCAACTCGTAAGGACCTACTTCAGGATCGTGAAATGGTTTTAACTTTGAGTGAGGCCTCACATCGCGCAGTAAGGGGTGCTATTAGTTCTACGCGTCTTCTATCGATTGTCGTACCCTCATCTTGTATTCATAACCTTTATTCAATGTCATCATTTTCCAAGATTAAGTCTTGTCCATCTGGTCCTGTTTTATATACTACTATTTGTAAATTCGAACTCCTTTGATCCTTGATTATTTTATTTAGCCCAAGACTTCTTGTAAATAATTTCATTTTCTTTACTCGGTGATGAATCTTGGATATTCAGTTTGAAACGCAGATGGCCAACACAATTTCAAGTTTAGTCACTACATCTATAACCTTGATCACATTGAAGTTCGAAACCATAACATCATACCGTTCATCCATATTTCAGTTAATCATGATGTTATCACCATAACTACTTCGTATTCTTCGTCTCCATTTCAATCCAATTTTAGGAATCTCGTAATTATTATTATGTATATATGAAGTTGTGCTATGTGAACACCCTAGGATAATTAAACTCTAAATTAGTAGCTTACCCATAAGGAATTGCCTCTGTAATTTTTGACTTATGCCTCACCCCCACTCAAAGAAAAACAAATGGTGGACCCTACTTCGAGACAAGTAATAACATGAGCTTGCAAACAACAATAGAAATGCGGCACCAGGAAATTGAAACCTTAAGAATGGACTAGTAACCGTGGACGAAATCCCGAACCCTATCAAGAATCAAATTTTGGAGGAGTCTTACCATCTTTAAGGAAATAATCGGCACAACATTGACTTCAGAATAAAAGGAGGTAGAATCCAAGAGGATTTGGAGCTTGTGGAAAGGAAACTCAACTTCATGAAGATACCCTACTCCGACCTCATCTTAAAAATAGATTCGTTACTCATACCTTAACAATTATCGATAGTTACCAGAAGAAGGAGATGACTTACCCAACCAACGGAGCATGTTTTCAGTTTAAGGGGGATAGACAAGACCCCACTGCTTCAACGAAGGGTAGGACGCAGTGGCGCGATCAACTTGCGGGTAGGATAGCAAGTCTGATTCTAAATGAGGAGGGCCAAGGAGAAATAGAACTTCCGCGCGTAGTATGCGAGTATGCAAATGTATTTCCTATAAAATTACCAGGATTGCCACCAACCCGGGAAGTAGACTTTAGCATCAAGCTACAACCTGAAACTACCCCAATATCCATGGCTCCGTATCGCATGGCACCAACAGAGCTACGAGAATTGAAGACACAACTACAGGAATTGCTCGAGAGAGGATTCATTAGGCCAAGTACGTCGCCATGGGGAGCACCCGTGTTGTTTGCTAAAAAGAAGGATGGGTCATTGAGCCTATGCATAGATTATCGCCAACTCAATCGAGTCACGATTAAGAACCGATACCCACTCCCAAGGATTGATGACCTTTTTGACCAACTTAGAGGCTCAAGGTGCTATTCAAAGATCAATCTCAGGTCAGGTTACCATCAACTACGAGTCAAGGAGGAGGGTATACCAAAAACTGCCTTTCGTACTAAATATGGCCACTATGAGTTTGAAGTAATGTCCTTCGGACAAACCAATGCACCGGCAGTATTCATGAGCCTAACGAATAAGATCTTTAGACCACACCTTGACCAGTTTGTAGTAGTGTTCATTGATGACATCTTGGTATACTCAAGGTCTGAAGAAGAGCATGAGCAGCATTTAAGGACTGTCCTCCAAGTTCTTAGGGATAATCGGCTATATGCCAAGGCAAGTAAATATGAGTTTTGGTTGAATGAAGTGAAATTCTTAGGACATGTAGTATCGGAGAATAAGATTGCGGTGAATCCAACCAAGGTAGAGGCAGTATTAGACTGGAGACAACCGAAAACCGTATCATAAATCCGCAGTTTCTTAGGATTGGCCGGTTATTACCGAGGGTTCATCCAAGATTTCTCCAAACTAGCTAAACCAAGGACTCGTTTGACGCAAAAAGGAGTAAAGTATGAGTGGGACGAGGCTTGCGAAAAATCCTGCCAAGAGCTAAAGAAGAGGTTAACTAGTGTGCCAATTTTGACCATCCCAGAACGAGAAGGGGGGTACACTGTGTATTGCGATGCGTCTAAAGAAGGGTTAGGTTGCGTGCTCATGCAAAATGGAAAGGTAGTCGCATATGGGTCCAGGCAGTTGAAAGCTCATGAGCGCAACTACCCCACACATGACTTGGAGTTAGCAGCCGTAGTTTTTGCCCTAAAGTAGTGGCGACATTACCTGTATGGGGAACAATTTGAGATTTTCACAGATCACAAGAGTTTGAAGCATCTATTTACACAGAAGGACCTTAACTTAAGACAGAGGCGATGGATGGAGTATCTTGAGGATTTCTAGTTCACTCTCTCATATCACCTCAGTAAAGCCAATGTAGTAGCAGATGCTCTAAGTCGCAAGAGCAGAGGGACGATAGCTAAGATCTCCGTTAAGGAATGGGATATGGTTAAGACACTCAATGAATTCAGGATCCAAGTAGAGTCTCAAGATACAAAAGCATATCTTAGTGCGTAGAAGGTGATGCCTAAGTTGATGAATGAGGTCATGGAGGCCCAGAAGCACGATCAAGAAGTAGCCTATGTCAAGGGACGTCTGGAATCAGGAGAGCCCATGCCCGATTGGGTAATTCACCCCGATGGGAGTTTAAGATACCAAGGTAGATTATTTGTACCAAGTGACGAGTTACTTAGAGAAAAGATACTGAAGGAATGTCATCATTCGGCATTCGCGGTACATCTAGGAGGGACCAAAATGTACCAAGATTTGAAGAGGCAGTATTGGTGGAATGGAATGAAGAAAGAAGTGGCTAGATTTGTAGCAAAATGTCTGATCTGCCAACAAGTGAAGGCGGAACATCAGAAACTAGGGGGAATGTTGCAACCTCTACCGATAGCTGAATGGAAGTGAGAGTACATGACGATGGATTTTGTGACAGGGTTGCTTAAGTCACCTAGAGGGCGCGATGCTATATGGGTAATAGTGGACTGCCTCACCAAGTCAGCACATTTCTTACCCTATAAGATGATCGACACCTTAGAGTCTATGTGCAGACTCTACATTGGGGAGATCATTCGACTACATGGAATTCCGGTATCTATTGTGTTAGATCGCGATCCATGATTCACATCTCGATTTTGTGGAAGCTTGCAGGAAGCTCTTGGTACTAAATTATGTTTTTGCACCGCCTTTCACCCACAGACAGATGGACAATCTGAACACACAATCCAGACACTCGAAGATATGCTAAGAGCTTGCGTAATGGATTTTCAAGGAAGTTGGGAATGACACCTACCCCTAGTTGAATTCGCCTACAACAACAGCTTTCAAGCTAGCATCGGTATGGCGCCTTTTGAAGCATTATACGGACGACCTTGTAGATCGCCGATTTATTGGACGGAAGTGGGTGATGCAAATCTGATAGGACCCGAACTTGTTCTAGAAACTACTGAGAAGGTCAAATTGATCCGACAACGGTTAAAGACTGCTCAAGACCATCAAAAGAATTATGCAAACAAAAGGAAAAGGCCATTGATGTTTGAAGAAGGCAACCACGCGTTCCTAAAGGTGCAACCTAGGCATGGAATCGTACGTTTTGGAATAAAGGGGAAGCTATCACCACGATATGTTGGGCCTTTTGAGGTATTGGAAAGAGTGGGTGAAGTGGCATACAGACTGGCTCTACCCTCGCAGTTAGCAGGGATACACAACGTCTTCCATGTATCTATGTTATGTTGAGAAAATACATCGCCGACCCGTCACACGTCCTCAAATGGAAAGAAATCAGTCTTGACAAAGATGTTACATTTAAATAAGGACCGGTAGCAATACAAGATAGTCGAAAGAAGAACCTTAGAGGCAAGATGGTTCACTTGGTAAAAGTGCTATGGCGTCATCGGGGAATTCCGGAATCTACTTGGGAACGCCAGGATTGGGTGAAGGAAAACTGCCCCAAGCATTTCGAAGGCAACATGCAGTTGAATTTCGAGGATGAAATTGTTTTAAGGGGGATAGGTTGTGAAGCCCCTGAAAATATGTATTCACTTTGAAAACCCTAATGTTGAATTATTTTCTTAAAGCCCCTCGTTTACTTCAATTAATTCGAATCTTGTCGGTTAGCATCGAAACAAGAATTTCCCTAACCGGATTAGGATCGCTAACCTAATTTAATTCTACATAAGTTACATGTATTTAACTCCAAGCCCTCACTCTTTATTTAAATTCTAAACTTACCCAAGAACTAGTACTTGTACCTTGTACCTTGAAGTACCATCAATCTTGTTATATGTATATACACCTAGAGGAGTGTGCCTAGAACCTAAAATGATTTAAATAATAACCCCATCACACTTCCCCAAGGCCGGCCACCCTAGGGAGAAGAGATGAGCCAATTTTCAAGAATCATGATTATGATAATCTAGAAAACCCAAAACCTAGTACCCTAGACCTAGGATGATGTTTCCAATACTAGTTACCTTTCAACAAGAATCAACTAGATGTTCTCAAATCCTATGATTTAGCTCCTTAATTACTCCTATCCCATTAGACTCCAAGCAAAATCCTAACCTTCCCATCCATTTTCAACTAGTGGGCTTTTTTGTCCTTTTACACCAAATTGCCTATAAATACCAACACATCCCCTAGCTTGCAAACACACACAACACACTCACTCACACACACATTTCGGTTAGAGAGTGGGAGGAGAGCAAGAGGGAGAAGTCTAGAGAAGAAGAAGGAGGAAGAAGAGAGCTTCTTGTGCAAAGTTTAGTAGGTAAGCCACATCATAACCTTCTCTTTCATTTTCCTTTTTCAAATACATGTTTCAAAGGGTTATAAATAATGTTTTCAGATCTGTTATTAATGAGGTACTTGTGTTAAAAATGCTAAGAGTTGAGTATTGATTCTATCTCTCTTGTATTCTCCCCATTTCGGCACAAAACCATCTTTCTTCATACCAATCTCTCAACTATCTAAGGGCACACTTTCAAGCATATTTTTTGAGTTTAATATATTCTAGTTAGCATGTTTTCATCATAAAAGAAACGAAAATTTTCCCTTGGTGGAACCCTCTTCTCATAAATCTTCTTGTTTTGGGCATTTTACCTTAGAATCTGTTTTTGCAGCCCACTTTCAAAACTTCTAGAAAAATGTATAAAATTTTTCTGGACCTATATTTTATTTCAAAATCTTCCTTAAGGAGTTAGGTTTTAACTAAAATTGGTTTCATCGAAAAACATTAAGCGGTTTGCAGGAAAATTAAATTTTCGTAACGGTCGACAGATCTGGACAAAATCTGGACAGCGCTGGAATGTTTTCTAAATAACTTGAAATCTAGAAAAGCAATCCCATTTCCAAAAAATGTTCTAGAAACTAGATCAAATTCTCTACGAACCATAGGAAGGCTGAGTCCGGTAAAAGATCTAAAATAGACCTTTCATTTTAATCTTTACGCGATGCTAAATTTGGAAATTTTATTGTGTGTGGATGTTTTATACCCTTGAGTTCATGATATTGCTTATTAGCTTATGATCATATCTTGGCATGATATTATATGTGTTGTGGTTATGTTATTTACCTTTCTCAACTTAAGAATGCATGCTTATATGGATATTGTTGTCTTATAAGTTGGACTAACCTTGTTGTAAAATATTTAATTCAACAGGAAACCTAATTGGGAGGGTATTGGGTTTTCGAGCACTTGGATAATAAAAAGATGAGAAATGTGATATATGGATTGTTGGAATGCGTTCCCTATTTGAGAGTTAAAGTCTTGCGCATGTGGTTTTCGAAACCCTTGAACGGAGTGGTTGTATTTGGACCCTAGGTGGTTTGGTGTAAGGAGGGATTTCGAGCAAGGCCCTATTTTACCATCTCTTTTGAGGCCCTGCGGTTGGTGCTACACGGTATATAACCGTTGGTAGGCATCCGAGGTTAGGTCTACAACAAAGCAGGAAAAGAGAGGGCATACCGAATAATCCGCGTCCGATTCTTGTGGTTGGGATGACGAAATCTCTTGGGGGATTTCTAGTTGCTAACAACCTAACTTAACCCTTTATCTATTTAATTGAGTATTGTGCTTTATTGTTTGATGTTATAATTGTGATTATGTATTAGATTGGGAAAAAGGGGTAGGGTGTGTGTGTGTTTACTGGGCATTCAAAGCTCACGGCGTATCATGCCAGGTGACGAAGCGGAACTTATAGCGGGAGACGACGAGCAGGAAACCTTCGAAGACTTTTGGCTATCTTAGGAAAGCTAGAAATTTCCTTCTGTTATTTTGTAAGACTCGTGTGAAGTTTTAAACTTTCTTTTTAGGATGTAATGTAATAGAACAAGCTTTTAAAATTAAGGATATTCGTGGTTGTTGTGTACTTATACTTTAATATTTGCATGTATGAACCTTATCGTTGCTTATGAGACCTTGTGTCAATACCTTTTAAGATCTGTCAAAGGGGTAGTGTGCTGCCTAAGAAAGCTGGACTTAGAAGGGAGGCTAATCTGACTCCTCCGGCGATCTGGGATCTTACTGGTTATTGACCATAGGACTCATTAGTGACTCTCCCTTGACTGCAACCAATGGTGTAGAATCAGGGTGTCACACTAATTAAGTAAGCAATTAAACTAGCATGCAAACTACTTGAATGTGGACTGCCTCAGCTCTGCCTTGGATGATAAAGGATGCATGCATGCTCTAGTTGCCTTGTCGGGAAATCCATCGCGATGCCCCGGCTCGCCTTTGTTTGCAATTGATTTCAGAAACTTGGGCAAAGCTCCAAGGAGATCAAACTCTACCTTGGGAATCTGGAGGGAGGCCGCCGACCAGTTATAGGCATTGGAGACCACCTACCGACCACCCTTGGTGGTGAAAACCAGAAAAGGTGGTCGGCCTGCCAGAAAACCTGGTCGGCCGACCAGTTTCTTCTCATGGTTTCTGCATTTTCTGCTACAAAGGCAAGATAGGGAGGAAGCAAGGTATTTGCAACACATGTGTGCACAACCACTCTCTCCATCATTGCATAAGCTCTAGGGAGTGTAGCCCTTGATCCTCGGGCCACCAATCACGCATCTCGATGCATGATGGTGGAGAGTCGGATTTCACGACTCAATGTGAAATGAATGCACATATAAACAAATAAATGCCTAAACTCCATCATGTGTTAGTCAAGAGTGTCGGCGACCGAGAATCGATGCACGTTTCATCACTTGGAGTATGAAACGTCCCTCGTTTCCCGTGCTTGGACTAACTCCTATTCTAAACACAATGCAAAACAAGAATTTCCCTAACCGGATTAGGATCCCTAACCTAATTTAATTCTACATAAGTTACATGTATTTAACTCCAAGCCCTCACTCTTTATTTAAATTCCAAACTTACCTAAGAACTAGTACTTGTACCTTGTACCTTGAAGTACCATCAATCTTGTTATATGTATATACAGCTAGAGGAGTGTGCCTAGAACCTAAAATGATTTAAATAATAACCCCATCACATTTCCCCAAGGCCGGCCACCCTAGGGAGAAGAGAGGAGCCAATTTTCAAGATTCATGATTATGATATTCTAGCAAACCCAAAACCTAGTACCCTAGACCTAGGATGATGTTTCCAATACTCGTTACCTTTCAACAAGAATCAACTAGATGTTGTCAAATCCTATGATTTAGCTCCTTAATTACTCCTATCCCATTAGACTCCAAGCAAAATCCTAACCTTCCTATCCATATTCAACTAGTGGGCTTTTTTGTCCTTTTATACCAAATTGCCTATAAATACCAACACACCCCCTAGCTTGCAAACACACACAACACACTCACTCACACACACATTTCGGTTAGAAAGTGGGAGGAGAGCAAGAGGGAGAAGTCTAGAGAAGAAGGAGGACGAAGAGAGCTTCTTGTGCAAAGTTTAGTAGGTATGCCACATCATAACCTTCTCTTTCATTTTCCTTTTTCAAATACATGTTTCTAAGGGTTATAAATAATGTTTTCAGATCTGTTATTAATGAGGTACTTGTGTTAAAAATGCTAAGAGTTGAGTATTGATTCTATCTCTCTTGTATTCTCCCCATTTCGGCACAAAACCATCTTTCTTCATACCAATCTCTCAACTATCTAAGGGCACACTTTCAAGCATATTTTTTGAGTTTAACATATGCTAGTTAGAATGTTTTCATCATAAAAGAAACGAAAATTTTCCCTTGGTGGAACCCTCTTCTCATAAATCTTCTTGTTTTGGGCATTTTACCTTAGAATCTGTTTTTGCAGCCCACTTTCAAAACTTCTAGAAAAATGTATAAAATTGTTCTGGACCTCTATTTTATTTGAAAATCTTCCTTGAGGAGTTAGATTTTAACTAAAATTGGTTTCATCGAAAAACATTAAGCGGTTTGCAGGAAAATTAAATTTTCGTAACGGTCGACGGACTCTGACAAAATCTGGACAGCGCTGGAATGTTTTCTAAATAACTTGAAATCTAGAAAAGCAATCCCATTTCCAAAAAATGATCTAGAAACTAGATCAAATTCTCTACGAACCATAGTAGGGCCGTGTCCGGTAAAGGATCTAAAATTGACCTTTCATTTTAATCTTTATGCGAGGGTAAATCTGGAAATTTTATTGTGTGTGGATGTTTTATACCCTTGAGTTCATGAGATTGCTTATTAGCTTATGATCATATCTTGGCATGATATTATATGTGTTTTGGTTATGTTATTTACCTTTCTCAACTTAAGAATGCATGCTTATATGGATATTGTTGTCTTATAAGTTGGACTAACCTTGTTGTAAAATATTTAATTCAACGGGAAACCTAATTGGGAGGGTATTGGGTTTTCGAGCACTTGGATAATAAAAAGATGAGAAATGTGATATGTGGATTGTTGGAATGCGTTCCCTATTTGAGAGTTAAAGTCTTGCGCATGTGGTTTTCGAAACCCGTGAACGGAGTGGTTGTAGGTGGTTTGGTGTAAGGAGGGATTTCGGGCAAGGCCCTATTTTACCGTCTCTTTTGAGGCCCTGCGGTTGGCGCTACACGGTATATAACCGTTGGTAGGCATTCGAGGTTAGGTCTACAACAAAGCAGGAAAAGAGAGGGCATACCGAATAATCCGCGTCCAATTCTTGTGGTTGGGATGACGAAATCTCTTGGGGGATTTCTAGTTGCTAACAACCTAACTTAACCCTTTATCTATTTAATTGAGTATTGTGCTTTATTATTTGATGTTATAATTGTGATTATGTATTAGACTGGGAAAAAGGGGTAGGGTGTGTGTGTGTATACTGGGCATTCAAAGCTCACGGCGTATCATGCCAAGTGACGAAGCAGAACTCATAGCTGGAGATGACGAGCTCGAAACTTTCGAAGACTTTTGGCTATCCTAGAAAAATTAGAAGTTTCTTTTTGGATGTTTTGTAAAGACTAATTTGGAGACTTAAGCTTTATTCTGGAATGTAATGTAATGAACCATCTTTTGAGTTATATTGTGATTATTATGTATTTATATTCTATGTAAGAACATTATCGTTGCTTATGGGACATTGTGTCAATACCTTTTAAGATCAGTCAAAAGGGCAGTGCGCTGTCTAAGAAAGCTGGACTTAGAAGAGAGGCTAATTTGACTC
Organism: Camellia sinensis; assembly: GCF_004153795.1. Lineage (NCBI taxonomy): Eukaryota > Viridiplantae > Streptophyta > Magnoliopsida > Ericales > Theaceae > Camellia > Camellia sinensis. Next base: position 3,365,201 of record NW_021024630.1, on the reverse strand, counting down.
CTCCGGCGATCTGGGATCTTATGTGGTTATTGACCATAGGACTCATTAGTGATTCTCCCTTGTCTGCAACCAATAGTGTAGAACCAGGGCGTCACACCCCACAAGTCGGGTTAATGATAAAATTTACGCAAATGTGTGGACTTCCAAGGACATGGAAGGCTTTTTCCAGACATGTCTTTGAGCTGATATGCCCCTGTTTCTGTGATTGAATCGATCTGATAGGGGCCATCCCAGTTAGGATCCAATTTTCTATCAGTTGGATTCCTGGCAGGAGACCACCTACCGACCACCCTTGGTGGTGAAAACCAGAAAAGGTGGTCGGCCTGCCAGAAAACCTGGTCGGCCGACCAGTTTCTTCTCATGGTTTCTGCATTTTCTGCTACAAAGGCAAGAGAGGGAGAAAGCAAGGTATTTGCAACACATGTGTGCACGACCACTCTCTCCATCATTGCATAAGCTCTAGGGAGTGTAGCCCTTGATCCTCGGGCCACCAATCACGCATCTCGATGCATGATGGTCGAGAGTCGGATTGCACGACTCAATGTGAAATGAATGCACATATAAACAAATAAATGCCTAAACTCCATCATGTGTTAGTCAAGAGTGTCGGCGACCGAGAATCGATGCACGTTTCATCACTTGGAGTATGAAACGTCCCTCGTTTCCCGTGTTTGGACTAACTCCTATTCCAAACACAATGCAACAAGTAGAATGGCATGCACAATGCGACCTCAAGCATGCAATCCTAAGGCGATGCAACCAAGTCATGCAAACATGCAAAGGACGACGTGCAAACATGCAAACTAGCATAAGCAATGCTACGAACTAACAATGGCATACTCAATGCACATGATACTACATGTCATACACAATGCACATGTGAAGACTATCATACACAATGGAGTGAACAAGGCATGCACAATGCAATGATCAAACATGCAACCACGCCGCATACTCAATGCTATGAACTACAATGGCATACTCGATGCATAATGGACTTAAACCAAAATGAATGGGCCTCAGCCGCACCCAAATCAGTGGCCACACATGATGAAAATGAGGCAACAAAACACATGCAAACATGCAAGATGCAAAGGCCCAAAGCCTAGGGCACAAGATATAACTGTATGAAAGCATGGAAAGGATGAAATATGGCATACAACAACACATGTTCCAACTTTGAAATGACATACAAAGTAGTCCCGAATTATGCAAACAACTCATGTTATGCATGTTGAGTGGCTCAAATACTGAAACTAGTGAAGTGCATTACAGTAGAGGTATGCAAAGCAATGCCCAAATGAACAAACCAACCCCAAACAGTCCCTATGTAGGCCCAAAACAGTGGCAGAATGGACTAAGATGATGGCTTGAAATGCACAAAAATGAAGCTCATGCAATGGCCCATAAATGAGGTATACAAGCACAACTCTCAAACGCATTTAAAGAGTGAAAAACATGGGAACATGACACAAGTATAGGCTCTAAAATAACATGCTCACTGATGCCAAGACATGGAAACATCTCAAGTTAAGCATGCAATGGGCTCCAAAACTCAAGGCTAGGCAAGGATATTACACTACAAGTATGCATGGAAAGCATCATTCGACCAAGAGGCCTCAAAACAGAGCTAAGGCAACCCAAAATATGAACAAAATCAGTTTGAAGCATGGCCAAAATATGCTAGAATAGAGGGCCAAAACAACATGCATTGTGAGCTCGTGAACATGAGTTACACTACAAGCATATGAGGCATGTGAAGGACTACCAAACCAAGCAAAAATAGAGTCATGGCATGCTAAATGATGGCCAAAAACCCACCGAAACAAGACCAATACATGCAAGAATGACATGCTCCTTTGATAAGCCATGAAAGGGATTACTCTACACATGCAAGAAGCAAGCAAAAGGGGACCAAACCAGCCATGGTCAGAGCCTAGGCAGGTCCTAGAAGTCACCAAAAAGTGCCTGAACTAGGCCTCCAAATGGTATAAACATATGCTCCTTTGGTAGGCCAAAAATGCTAGTAAACAAGACAACAAGAGAGAGGGTCACCCCTTTCTGACTTTGGCCCTCAAAACCACATTCTCACCACTGAAAATCCACTGGATTTCAGTGGTAGGAGGGCCAAGCAAAGACTAGCTCGAATGCCTTATGACATGGCACAAAACAAAGCTAAATAGAGCATGCAAGAGGGTAGATAACCCCCAACACCAAAAGAGTCTTAAACAAACATCAAAAGGACCTCAAAACAAGACTTTTTTTAGTAGACCACAAAGCTCAAATAAGCATGCAAGTTTGGCTAAGAGAGTGATCAAGATAAAGCTTTAAAACAGGGAAAAGAGATTACCCTTGAAGCTCAGCAAAACCAGCAACTTATCCAGCCCAAAACCAATTCTTTAACCTCTGAAAATTTCCGTCCAAGAACCTCAGATCAATGGTGGAGGTGTGTGGCTATGAGATGTGGTGCAATAGGCCAAGAACAATGCACTTTTTGAACCCAAAATGTAGAGATATAGAGAAGGATATATATTTTGCCTTAAACAAATTTTTTGGAACCTGGTATAAGGAGAGGGAGGCCCTCTCTTATAGAGGAGCAAAGGTTCAAGCTTCCTCAAGAAGCTAGAACAAGGATTCAAGCTTCCTCAAGAAGCTTAAAGCAAAGGTGCAAATCCTCCATACACGTGTATGGAGGATACAATTTGTGCCTTCCAGCTGGCACAACTGGCAACAACTCACAGAGACAAAACTAGAGGGAGCAGGCCAACCAGTTAAGGTGGTCGGCCAACCACTTCCCCTGGTCGGCCGACCAGGGTGAGTGGTCTCTCTCATGGAAAAGTGGTCGGCCAGCCCATTTGATGGTCTCCCAATTGAATGCAAGCTAGTGGTATGGTGGGAGACCAGCAAATGTGGCTCAAAAATCAAGGAGACCAGTTTCCCGACAAGAAAATTGGCTGGCGGAGAGAGAAGTGGTCTCCAAGAGAAAAGGTGGTCTCCCACCCTTGTACCATCTTCCAAACAATGAAAACAAGGTTCATGCCAAAAATGAACCAACACCGATGCAAAACGAGGGTTCGGGGGGCAAAACGCACGGCCAGGTGCCCCGAAAATAGGCTGTTAAGCACCAAAAGTGGTGTGCGACCACAAAGGTGGTCTCCCAGGCCGCAGTGTCCCTCTAAACAGTGGAAACAAAGTGTGTGCCAAAAACCGTGCCAAACGGAGAATGTTAAGCGGTACCTAACCGAGGCGCACGGCCGATGGCTTCGAAAATCGGAAACTGGTCTCCAAACGGGAACAGTGGCCTGCGACCACAAAAAGTAGCCTATGGCCACTAAGAGATGGTCTACAAGACCTCTCCCTCCCTCTAAGAAGAGAAAGCAGGACCTGGTCCTCAAACCGAGGCAAAGCATAAAAGGGTCCCGAGGTCCGGGGGTAAGGCTCTCAGCTAAAGCTCCGAAACTTCGAAACGAGCACAACATGCGCAATCACCGAGCGCTCAATCGATGACGTCTGAGTCTTAAGGTCGGTCAAAAATGAGGTGTCTACAGTTGCCCCTCTTTGACAGAACTCGAAAGTTGTAAGTGACAGGAGTGAATGTCAAAGCTTAGAGACAACCCATTTTTGACAAGGCTAAAGACTTAGACAAACAGACGAGATAGTCAAAGAGATGTGCCCGCAGGCTGGGGTAAAATGCAAAGGACACGCTCAATGCCAGACATAACCTATGATCATGCAAAGAAAGCTGTAACGAAGCAATTATACACAATAAGTGTGACAGTTTTAAGCAAGAATGCAAATCAAACTACATTTCATGTAGTAAGAATGTAACAAACCGAGGCAAAGCATAAAAGGGTCCCGAGGTCCGGGGGTAAGGCTCTCAGCTAAAGCTCCGAAACTTCGAAACGAGCACAACATGCGCAATCACCGAGCGCTCAATCGATGACGTCTGAGTCTTAAGGCCGGTAAAAAATGAGGTGTCTACAGTTGCCCCTCTTTGACAGAACTCGAAAGTCGTAAGTGACAGGAGTGAATGTCAAAGCTCAGAGACAACCCATTTTTGACAAGGCTGAAGACTTAGACAAACAGACGAGATAATCAAAGAGATGTGCTCGCAGGCTGGGGTAAAATGCAAAGGACACGCACAATGCCAGACATAACCTATGATCATGCAAAGAAAGCTGTAACGAAGCAATTATACACAATAAGTGTGACAGTTTTAAGCAACAATGCAAATCAAACTACATTTCATGTAGTAAGAATGTAAAAGAATTTTACAATTCTCGCTACATCTCACACGGAGAATACAATACCGTCCGGTTCGTCTAGTTGCGCCAGCTTCAAATGAACCGTACATACAATATCGTGCCTGCAAAAGGATGAAACTTAACAGGTACAATATCGTTAGATACATGCATGGCAAGACAAGTGAAAAGTGTGTAACAACGCAAGTGAAGGGGTGCATGACAATACAACCTAAGTGTGATGCATAACAATGCAGAAGGGATGCAAGTATAGGTAAAGTGCGCAAGATAGCGCGACTAATGCAATGCACAAAACAGTGCGAATGAGGTGCGCAAGATAGCGAGATATGATATGGAATGTTACAAAATAATGTAATGATATACAATGCAATGAAATAATCAAACCACAAGCAGTACAAAACCACACAAATATCATAAAGGGATGCAGATGCAAAATCAAACTACTTTTAACACAGAAAAGGCAGTGGGCACGAGCCGAACGACGCCTAACACAAGCTAAGTGCCTACATCCTAGAACTGGCCACAACTCAGCATGGATGCTTACACATAATAGAACCGTGTTTCAATGTGAAAGGGGTGCGAGCACATGCAAAACTATGTGTTTCGCAGAGAGACCACAAAGTACAAGTAATTGGGTGGCATGATATAAGTGGGGAATGATCTGTTGAGGAAAGATCGTGATCCTAAATGCTAAATGTAACAAACTAAAATACGATGAAATGGATGCAATGGATGAATTGAATAAAGCCCACGGCCAAACCACATTTTTCCTAGAAAAGGCATGGACACAAACAAACCACGTCTAACATAGAAATGGTGCCATCACCCTCAAACCACAATTCCCTTAGTGGAATAGGCGCGTACACATAATCATATAACCATGCTTTAATGCGAAAATTATGGGCACATGCCAGACTAAGCTTAACATGGAGAGGCGCAAGTGATACAATGGATATGCAGTAAATGCATGCAATATATTTTATGTACAATGCAATAGACATACTAGATGATGTAGTAGTTAGGAAGTGAAGGTACCTTACAGGGGCAATTGGCAATGACCTACCTCATGCTGCTGGAGACCTTCCCCTTTTTCTCAGTTGAACAGCAGGTACTACTTTTCTCCCTGACTATGATCGCAGCTTTCCCTATTCTCCAATAGGGTGACAGACTAGATTGGTTCAGTATCCAGAATTGAGGCGCATACACATGCTATCTCAATCTATGGGGCTGCCATACAGATTTCAAGCCGAGGATATACCCCTGGGTATTTAAACCAGACTTTAGTCTCGGAAATTTCGAACCTTCGCGTTCTAGGCATGAGCCATTCGAACTCTAGTTTCCACCGTCTTAGTTGGTCTCCTAGGAACTCACCGCAAACACGGACAGGTGGCTATGCACTAACAAGACAATGTGATGCTATGCACTAACAAGTGCAAGTGAGGTGCGTAAAAAAGCGCGAGCAATGCACTAACAAGTCCAGGTAAGATGTGCACGAAAGCGCAAACAATGCAATGCACTAACAAGTGCAGGTAAGGTGCGCAAGAAAGCACGAACAATGCACTAATGAGTGCAGGTAAGGTACGCAAGATAGCATGATGCAATGTATGCAAAATGCAATGGTGAATGCAAAGAGGAAAATACTCCAACCATGTTGGAATCATGAGAGGAGGAAAAACAAACAATTAGGCGCGCATATGACGCAACCTAAGTCAATTTCCAAACACACTGAAATCGCGTGAGGAAAGGGACACTCAAACCGCGCTGAAATCGTGAGAGGAGGTCCAAAACAAACCGCCCAGCGCGTCTACAACGCAACCTGAGATAAAACCTGCCCAGGCCTGCACATCAGGCGTCCTGAGATAAATTTCAAACACGTTGAAATCGCGAAAGGAACGGGACACTTAAACCACGCTGAAATCGTGAGAGGAGGTCCAACAACCCACCCAGCGCGTCTACAACGCAACCTGAGATAAAACCCGCCTAGGCCCGCGCATCAGGCGTCCTAAGATAAAATTCCAAACACGCTGAAATCGCGTAAGGAACGGGACACTCAAACCACGCTGAAATCGTGAGAGGAGGTCCAACTACCTGCCCAGTGCGTCTACAACGCAACTTGAGATAAATTCCAAACACGCTGAAATCGTGTGAGGAACAGGACACTCAAACCACGCTGAAATCGTGAGAGGATGTCCAACACAACCCGTCCAGCGCGTCTATAACGCAGCCTAAGATAAAACCCGCCCAGCGCATCTACAACGCAACCTGAGATAAAACCCGCCCAGGCCTGCGCATCAGGCGTCCTGAGATAAATTCCAAACACACTGAAATCGTTTAAGGAAAGGAACACTCTAACCACGCTGAAATCGTGAGAAGTGGTTTGAAACAAACTATCAGGTGCGTGCTTGGCACAACCTGAGAAATTCCCGGTGGACAACGATCCTAAACGCAGCTCGACGTAAAAGGATAAATGATACAAGATAACACAAGATGCAAATAAACGTAATAAGTACGATGATACAGTACATGTTACAAGCAATGTAGAGCATGATGTTTAGGGAATGCAACAAACAGACAAAGCGGCACTTTAGAAAGCACCTCATGGAGTGAGTGCCGGTAAACCGCTTTACTCTGACGGGGATCTCTTCTTGTATTCTTCGAATACCTACCTTCAACTCACAGTATAAAGGTTCTGAAATGCTGACAAGGAGCAACATCTGCATGTAGAAACCACAAATGCCATTTTTCGTCCTGATCATATTCATAACTTTCCCTAGGAACTCATTGCAAATACAGCCAAGATGCCTCCGGCAGGGAATGGTACTCAGGAAGAGCACATCTAATTGCCATTCTGGCTTTGAAACAATCAACACAGTATTCTGTTCACTCTGAACACACAGCTCATACAGCACACTGCTCTTTCTGAACACACAGCCCGTAACACTGTACTCTGTTTCTTTTGAACATACAGCTCATAACACAGTATTCTAGTCATTTTGAACACACGGCTCGTAACAGCACACTGCTCACTCTAAACACATAGCTCATAACACAGTACTCGGTTTGTTCGGTACACAGCTCATTCCGAACATATGGGATGTAGTGACAGAACTTGCAGAAGTTGAAACAAGCTCAGACGCTCTAAATTTTCCCTCTTTTCTTTTTCTTTGCAGCCCAGAACTTTCATAACTTTAGGTGGGTCCTGGTTTTTACTGTTCTCATATGACCTGGGTTGAACCCTGCGATTTTATGAAAGAACAAATTCTGTTTTGCACAAATGTGGAGAATGGAACGGCACTTTGAGCACAAAACGATTTTTGAAAGTGAGATGAGAAAAGGGTTCTCAACCGGGTATTGAGCCTATAACTGACCATAGGCAAAACGACTCAACAACGGAAAACAAAAGGTAGAACAACCTAAACACAACTCAACAAAGGAAAAACAAGGTAAAACAGTCTAAACACAACTCAACAAAGGAAAAACAACCTAAACACATCTATTGACACTCAAACGACTCAAAACAAGAATCGAAACAAACAAAAACACACAAACACAACACTCAGCTGTGTTATAAAGGCAAGAGACCTCTTGGTGCACGAGGAGCCAGTTTCTCCGGGTATTGTTTTCCCACCCTTTCTCACTTGTGATTCTCTCATCACTCGGTCCTCAAGCTCTATTTTTCTAAAAAGGCCCTTTTCCTCACTTTTTTTCTCAGCGCATATCTCTTTATTCTTCAATCTCTCATTTTTTATCCCTCCCCTGGGTGGTTGATGGATAAGCAGGAAGTCGTGGGCTCTTGCCCCTGGTATTCTACCATATTCTTGTTCTTGTTCACAACAGTGAATTTCTCCCACAGAGGGGTTGCGCTATAACTGGGTGTGTAACAAATCTACAGTTGACATCGGCTGACGATGCTCTGCTGGGGAGTTTGGACATGATCAAATGTGTCCAGACGAGGGAGTGGAATATCTTGATCTATTCCAGTTCATGCTTCGCACTTGGCTTGATACCTTGTTGCTTGGAGGATATGAGAGCTTTCTGCCTTTTTGCGGTTAGCTTCCGTGGTACCCTTTTTGGTGAATAGGGTGCCTTTTTTGGCAAGTGTGGTGCCCTTTCTGGAAAATGCATTGATAACGGGTGAAAGACAAGAAGCCTGACTCAACTATGTCCCTAGTTTATCATTTTGACCAATTTTTTTGTTTTGGTTTTCTACTAAAACAATTTTCACCAACATGAGAGTTAGATTAACATGCTTGTTCGATTTTTTGATTTAAAATCATGCAAGTCAGGTTATGAGCACTGAAAATTTTCCTTTTTTTGGGTCCAAGAAATGGTCCAGTTTTGGAAAAATGGTGTAATTTTTGAGAAAATAAGTCAACTTCATTAAAAATTCTCAAAATTGTTTTTACAAATGGCCACTACTCAACGAGCGTAGAATTTACTCTTGAGATGCACAACCTCAGATCCAAAATAATGAAAAAATTGCCCCTTGTTTGAATGACACTGCATGGCAACTGAAAGTTGCCCGTAGTCTGAATAGCACCGCAGTACTGCACGGCAACGAAAAGTTGCCCCTAGTCTGAATAGCGCCGCAGCACATGGCAGCCAGTCCTCACAGTGACAATTACAACCAAATTCTCGGATACAAAAAAGACAAAGACCAGAACCGTCACATGGACACAGTCGAATTTGAAGTGTTTTACGACTGGACTTCAGAATGAAGCTGCCTACGTATCCTAAACACAGGAATCAAGCCTTGCGTAGTTTCGGGGTTAAGGTACACTCGGGTATTAACCTCTCCTTTTGCGTTCTAACTTTTGCCAAGGCCACCCTTTCTGGGTTTTCAACCTTGCGAGCTTTGTTCTTATTTTCTTTTCAATTATTTTCATTTCTTTTCTTCTTTTTTCTTTTTCATCTTTTTTTTTTCATTTTCTTCATTTTTCTTCTTTTCTTTTTTTCATTCTTTGCATTTTTATTTTTTTTGTTCTTTTTCTTGCTCTAACTTTTGCTTAAGTCGCCCTTCTGGGTTTTCGGCCCAGCGAGTCTTTCAAGGGTAAAAGTGTAGCTTTGTCCATGTCAAATGGTTTTGAGATCCTGAAGTCATCTGAATCTAGGAGAATGGTTGCTGTTCGCTGATGATGTAGAAGTCCATCCAATGGAGGGTGAATTTTCCCCTAGTGTTGTGGATAGGAACTTGGTTGTCCTTCAGCAATACTTTCTTCTTTCCTCCCCTCTGGGATTTGGCATTCTTGCTGATCTTTGTTAGCTTGAGAAACATCCCAATTTTTTGACTCTTCGAGCACTTTTGACATTTTTGCCCCTAGTTCGAGGGGTGCTTCTGATCTAGTTTTGCAAGCTTCTTTTGACGACATCTGATCTTCTTGATCTGACTTCCCTGCCCCTAGTTCAAGGGCTGCTTCGAATCTGGCCACACAGGCCTCACATTGTAGTTGACTATTGAACATTCTGAATTCATGTTCAAGGTTTGAAAGTGAGGGGTCAAGTCTCGGGGCTGAGAGCGATCCTAAGCTGCACAATCTCAAGAACGATTCCACACAAGTCTTTACAGGACCGCGCAAAATATTTTTTGAAATCTTTTAAGAAAGCGACTAGTCGCTCGCGCTGAAGACAGTGCGGAACCAATCTGGATCAAGCTAGGATCCTTCTCAGTACTCACATTAGCAAACATGATCTTATTCATTAAGGGCTTAGCACGCCTCTCTTTCTCTCAATTGATCAAATTTTGCAAAACCCGAGGAATTTCTTCATCTTCATTTTCATTACAATGTTCAAAAAGGTTTTGAAAAACTTGGGTCGATATAATGACTTAAAGGCACAGAAAAGCAGGTGAAAAGCACTGTTGTTTCATTCAAGTTTGCTGGCACAACAGGCTCAAAGCAGAAACAAGCATAAAAGCATGAAAACCACAGCTGTTTTAATTAGATCTTCTGGTGTAACTGGCTCTACGGTAGAAACAGACTCAAAAGAGTGTAAAAGACAAACACCAAAACAAGCAGGTGATGTCCGAGGTAGCACCCCCGAAATCACCTGACTCTAACAAAACAGACTGACTCGGTACAACAAGACAGACCCAACTGACTCAGTAAGAAAAAACTAACTCTATACAACATAGCAAGACTGACCCAATACCCAAGTCAGAAAGTAAAGTAAACAGCATTCGCAAATGCTCAAAATAGTGTGTGACATCCACACAGCCGGAGTGAACTGAGTGTCATGCACAGGTGGTTCATTCCCCGATCACATGGTCACATTATCCCCCAAGTTCACCGATCTAGTGCCGATAGACTTTGCAGAGCTTGGCGCGACAATGACCCCATCGTCAATCAAATCTTGCACTTCATGGCGAAGACGAAAGCTATTGTCAGTGCCATGACCGGTTTGTTGATGGAAGGCACAGTACTGGGTAGCATCATGAGTAGCTGGAAAAGGATTCGGGAGAGGACAAGGCTCAAGGGATTTGAGATGGCCTTGTCCAACAAGGATTTGAAGAGCTTTGGACAAAGGCATATAGAGGGCATGGAAGACCCTCTAACCTTGGGGTTGGTACTTCAAGGTTTGTGGATTTTTGCTGGGCGCATTAGCGAAAGGGTCAGCAGGTGCTGGCTTGGTTTTCCGATCTCTTCCGAGTGCAAGATTAGAGCTCAAAGGATCGTTTCTGGTATGATGACCCTTCTCCCGATTTGCCCCTTGACTCAGACTACTCTCATTCTGAGTGGCAAAAGTGCCATCCATAATTTGTGCAATAACTGCGATCGCTTGCTGTTTGTTCAGCCCCTCGGCTTTCAAAGCCTCAATAGCCCACCGAAGGTGTTCATGGGGACCAATGTCTGCCCCAACCTTGTTCTTACCACTGGCCTCCACTTTGCCAAGAGACTGGCCTTCTTCCAATGCAGCTAGTCCCAAGATTGGAGAGCCCTCTGGTGTGAAATCCCTAGTAGGCGATGTGGTTGATGATGGAGCCAAAATTCCACAGGCTAAATCCGTCATTGTTCTCTGAAGATCTTCAATCATCCTCATCAGCTCAGAAGTGGTGGGTTCACGGGTTTGAGATGATTGGGATTCCGAGACTGGATGCGTGGCAGGTGACCTGGGCGGGCGTTGCATCTCAACATCGGTCTCACCATGTATTGTGATTCCTTGGTTTAGTGCCGCTGCCATGACCATAATTTCTTCTGAATTCTGTGTAATCACGAATCTGCTGAACTGAACAGAGGTGATGTGACTGATGGCTGACAGATTTGATGGACCGGTGAGCCTTGACTGGCCCTTTTCTGTCTTGCCTCAGCGAAGGAGAACACTGGTTGCTCGGAACCGAATCTCTGAACTAAAAGAGGAAACAGGCATCATCTCAGCCCAATTTCACCAGAATAGACATAATCACAGCTAAATAACTGTATTCGACCACTGATCAATGTTCCCCAAACTATTGCCCCAAAACTGAATCTGATACCCGCAGATATAACTGATTCTCAAAATACTGATACTGATGCCCACGGGCCTGATACCCAGACTTGCAAACTGATATACGCAACTTGTAGAGACACACTCTAACAGCACATAGCAAGCAAGAGAGAAACAAAAACACCCCTATGGAGGGGTAGGGTTTCCCTGTCCTATTTTGTCAGGAGCTAGGGTTTCACTACGCACACAGCGGTTTCAAACAACCTATAATCGGGTGAGCAACCTGTCCTAGTTTGGGATAGTCACTATGGATTCCGATGTGCACTAGGTCAAATGGTCAAAAAGGGTGCCTCGGTAAAAATCTGGGTTTGTGTTCCCATCGTGGCAGAGCCCGTAATCGGTCAGCCTTATGGCATGCTTCTCAAAGCGAGCCTCCGGCAAACCGTTCAGGAATAGCAGATGGCAAACGTGGTGTCCTAGGCACACCAATGCAAATGCAATGCAAAGAAACACATAAGTGTAATCAAAACATGATATCATGAGTTCGAGTCAAGTTCTCTAAATCCCCAGTAGAGTCGCTAGAAACTGTAGACGTCCCCGAACGTCCCGAGAAAATCCCGTTTTGTTCATTTGGGCTCACTACAGTTCGGACTCAATGTCACGGTTCTTAATCTGATCTTGTAGAGTGCAATACGAGATTGATAAATCACCAAAGAGTCCAAATCCGACAAATCATTTTGAAAAACTGATTTTTAGAAAGAAGTGCCAAACATGGACTGCTTTGCCAGATACAGAGTCGCTACCTAAATATTTTATTTGTGGGGAAATTTAGAAAACCCTGACTTGTTCCTAAGGCCACGTGTCTGTCATCACCAAAGTTGCCTCGGCTCGGAAACTTGGGTACGATTGGGGAAGGTCTTGCAATGAGCACCCCCGCTCGCCTGATCAAAGATCGGCTACTACTAAACATGATATCTTGTTTTTGAAAACATATGTGCTCTTATTCCAGTTTATTAGCCTAGAATTGCTACGTGATGCGCACAGCATACAAGTATAGACTGGACCGTCTAAGTTGGAACAAAACATTTCATGTTTGTTTTTGAAAGCGGTTTGCTACTCGCAACTAGGCTAAAATGTGGATTTTTCCACCCTCAAGTGGGCTTAGAAAACATGGTGATTTGCCACTCTTAAGTGGGCTTAAAACTCGCAATCGATGAATTGTTCCAATTTAAATAATCCAACCTTCACCCACAGGCATTTAGGCAGGAATATCACATAAGCAGTTAGCCTCATGGCAAGCATGCTATCATGGCAGTCACTCACACACATGCAAGGATGCTAAAGCATAAACACTTACCGAGTACCCCGAGCCAAAATAGAAACTAGATAGAAATCAATGCATGATCCTAGTTCATGTTAAGATGACTAATACAACACATGCAAGAATGCAACTAAGATAGGCCCGACTATTCTAAGATAGCATATGAGACGCTACAGATAACATGTATTCAACTTGAAATTGAAATACATTGCAGTTAATATGATGCGCCGAGCCTGGTGCATGCAAGACAGATGAATGGATGCAAACATGCGAAGCATAAGGATGCTAATTGAAAGATGCCCTAAAACTAACCATCATAAGCTGGTAAACAAAAGGGAGAAAGACGTGGGGTTGGAAGACATGCACAAACTCACGCACACTTATTACAACATTGCCCTCTCTCGGAGGGTCCGAATAAATAATACAACACCAACTAGCTAATCTAAGCTAATCTATTTAAGCTAGTTATTACACAACCAAAATGAATAATAAATTACAGTCAATTATTACACAACTCTAATTATTTAACAAACTAACTAAGTAAGCAATTACACTAGCATGCAAACTACTTGAATGTGGACTGCCTTAGCTCTGCCTTGGATGATAAAGGATGCATGCATGCTTGAGTCGCCTTGTCGGAAAATCCATCGCGATGACCCGGCTTGCCTTTGTTTGCAACTGATCTCAGAAACTTGCACAAAGCTCCAAGGAGATCAAACTCAACCCTGGGAATCCAAGGGGAGGCTGCCGACCAGTTATAGGCATTGGAGACCACCTACCGACCACCCTTGGTGGTGAAAACCAGAAAAGGTGGTCGGCCTGCCAGAAAACCTGGTCGACCGACCAGTTTCTTCTCCTGGTTTCTGCATTTTCTACAACAAAGGCAAGAGAGGGAGAAAGCAACACATGGGTGCACGACCACTCTCTCCATCATTGCATAAGCTCTAGGGAGTGTAACCCTTGATCCTCATGCCACCAATCACGCATCTCGATGCATGATGGCTGAGGAGTCGGATTGCACGACTCAATGTGAAATGAATGCACATATAAACAAATAAATGCCTAAACTCCATCATGTGTTAGTCAAGAGTGTCGGCGACCGAGAATCGATGCACGTTTCATCACTTGGAGTATGAAACGTCCCTCGTTTCCCGTGTTTGGACTAACTCCTATTCCAAACACAATGCAACAAGTAGAATGGCATGCACAATGGAACCTCAAGCATGCAATCCTAAGGCGATGCAACCAAGTCATGCAAACATGCAAAGGACGACGTGCAAACATGCAAACTAGCATACGCAATGCTACGAACTAACAATGGCATACTCAATGCACATGATACTACATGTCATACACAATGCACATGTGAAGACTATCATACACAATGGAGTGAACAAGGCATGCGCAATGCAATGATCAAACATGCGACAACGCGGCATACACAATGCTAGGAACTACAATGGCATACTCGATGCAAAATGGACTTAAACCAAAATGAATGGGCCTCAGCCGCACCCAAATCAGTGGCCACACATGATGAAAATGAGGCAACAAAACACATGCAAACATGCAAGATGCAAGGGCCCAAAGCCTAAGGCACAAGATACAACTGTATGAAAGCATGGAAATGATGAAATATGGCATACAACAACGCATGTTCCAACTCTGAAATGACATACAAAATGGTCCCGAATCATGCAAACAACTCATGTTATGCATGTTGAATAGCTCAAATACCGAAACTAGTGAAGTGCATTACAGTAGAGGTATGCAAAGCAATGCCCAAATGAACAAACCAACCCCAAACAGTCCATATGCAGGCCCAAAACAGTGGCAAAATGGACTAAGATGATGGCTTGAAATGCACAAAAATGAAGCTCATGCAATGGCCCATAAATGATGTATACAAGCACAACTCTCAAACGCATTTAAAGAGTGGAAAACATGGGAACATGGCACAAGTATACACTCTGAAATAACATGCTCACTGATGGCAAGACATGGAAACACCTCAAGTTAAGCATGCAAGGGGCTCCAAAACTCATGGCTAGGTAAGGATATTACACTACAAGTATGCATGGCAGGCATCATTCGACCAAGAGGCCTCAAAACGGAGCTAAGGCAGCCCAAAATATCATGTTTGGCAAGATATCATGTTTAGTACAGGCCGATCTTTGATCGGGCGAGCGGGGGTGCTCATAGATGACCTTCCCCAATCGTACCCAAGTTCTCGAGCCAAGGCAACTTTGGTGATGACGAACACGTGGCCTTAGGCACGAGTCAGGGTTTCCTAAATTTCCCAAAAATAAAATATTTAGGTGGCAACTCTGTATCTGGCAAAGCAGTCCGTGTTTGGCACTTCTTTATAAAAATCAGTTTTCCAAAATGATTTGTCAGATTTGGACTCTTTGGTGATTTATCGGTCTCACGTCGCACATTGTGAGATTTGATTCAGAACCGTGACGTTGAGTCCAAATTGTAGTAGCTTTGAACAAAACAAGATTCGCGCCTTCGCAAGAAGCGCAGATATCGGAGAGTTCCCGGGAGCACGCGTCTACAGTTTTTGGCGACTCTACTGGGGATTTAGAGAGCTTGACTCGAACTTATGATATCTTGTTTTGATTACACTTATGTGTCTCTTTGCATTGCATTTGCATTGGTGCGCCTAGGACATCGTGTTTGTCGTATGCTATTCCTGAACGATTTGCTGGAGGCTTGCTTCGAAAAGCATGCCATAAGGCTGACCGGTTGCCAGCTCTACCACGACGAGAACACAAACCCCAATTTTACCGAGGCACCCTTTTTGACTATTCGACCTAGTGCATATTCGGAATCCATAGTGACTATTCCAAGCTAGGACAGGCTGCTTACCCGAATGTAGGTTGTTTGAAACCGCTACGTGCGTAGCGAAACCCTAGCTCCTAACAAAATAGGACAAGGAAACCCTACCACAACATAGGGGTGCTTTGGCTCTCATTTGCTTGATTATGTGCTTTTAGAGTGTGCCTCTACAGGGAATGCACGTATCAGTTTGCAAGTCTGAGTATCAGGCCTGCGGGCATCAGTATTTTGAGAGTCAGTTATATCTACGAGTATCATATTCAGTTTTGGGGCAGTAATTTGGGGAACAGTGATCAGTGGTCGAATACAGTTTATTCAGCTATGCATATGTCTGTTCTGGTGAAATTGGACTGAGATGCTGCTTGTTTTCTCTTTCAAGGTTCGGAGATTCGGTTCAGAGCAACTAGTGTTCCCCTTTGCTGAGGCAAGGCAGAAAAGGCCCAGTCAAGGCTCACCGGTTCATCAGTTCTGTCAGCCACCAGTCACATCACCTCTATTCAGTTCAGCAGACTCATGATGACATAGAATTCAGAAGAAATCATGGCCATGGCAGCGACACTAAACCAAGGAATCACCATACAGGGTGAGACCGATGTTGAGATGCAACGTCCGCTTAGGTCACCTACTACACATCCAATCTGGGAACCTCAATTATTTCTAACCCGTGAGCCCACCACTTTTGAGCTGATGGGAATGATCAGTGATCTTCAGAGATCTGTTGCTGATCTAGCCTACGGAATATCGGCTCCGCCGTCGACCATGTCACATGCCGGGAACTTCATATCGGAAGAGCCTCCGCTCTTGGGGTGGATTGTAATTGAACTCAGCCAACCTGAACGCATCCTAAGTATAGGCAATGGCATGCCAACAACAAAAGGACTTCGCACTGATGTAGCAACCCCAACCTTTGACCAAGCTGACGCAAGTGGTAAGAACAAGGTGGAGGCGGACACTGATCCCTATGAACAACTTCTGCAGGCTGTTGAGGCTTTGAAAGCCGGGGGATTGAACAAACAGCAAGTCCTCGCAGTTGCTACAAAAACTGTGGATGACACTTTCGTTACTCATAATGAGGGCAGTTCAAGCCAAGGGGAGAACCGGGAGAAGGGCCGTCATACTGGAAACGATCCTGTTAGATCTAATCCTGCACCCGGACAAGATCAGAAAACCAAGTCAGTACCTACTGACCCCTTTGCTAGTGCGTCTAGTAAAAATCTGCAAACCTCGAAGTATTTACCCCGAGGTCGTAGGGTCTTCCATGCCCTCTACATGCCTTTGTCCAAGGCACTTCAGATCCTTGCTGAAAAGGGGCATCTTAAACCCCTCGAGCCTCGACCTCTCCCTAGTTGTCTTCCACCTAGCCGTGACGCTACCCAGTAATGTGCGTACCATCAACAGACCGGTCATACTACCAACAATTGCTTTTGTCTTCACCACGAAGTATAGGATTTGATTGACAATGAGGTCATCATTCCACCTAGCTCAGCAAAGTCCATCGTCACTGGGTCAGTGAACTTCGAGGATAATACAAGTATGTGATCAGGGAATGAACCACCTGCGAGCGGCACTCGGTTTACTTTAGATGTGGCGTATGGCACGCACTATTTTAAGCATTTGCGAATGCCAGATTTTGTACTTTATGACTTGGGTATTCAATCAGTTTTGTTGTCTTGTATATAGTCAGTCTTTTTGTACTATGTTAGCCGGGTTTATCTTGTTGTATCGAGTCAGTCTTGTTGCATAGAAGTTGGGTGATTCCGAGGTTGTTACTTCAGATATCACTATTTTGTTTTGTGTTTGTCTTTTTGCTTTCTTTTGGGTCTGTTTCTGCCGTGGAGCCAGTTGCACTAGAAGATATGAATGAAACAGTAGTGATTTTCACGCTTTTGTGTTTGCTTCTGCCTTGTACCGGTTGTGCCAGAAGTCTTGAATGAAACGACAGTGCTTTTCACCTGCTCTTTTGTGCCTTGAAATCATTACGTTGACCTAAGTTTTTCAAAAACTTTTTGAACATTGTGGTGAAAACATAGAGGAAGGAATTCCTCGGGATTTGTAAAATTTGATCAATTGAGAGAAAAAGAGGCATGCTAAGCCTTTAATGAATGAGACCATGTTTGTTAATGTAAGTACTGAGAAGGATCCTGGCTTGATCCAGATTGGTTCTATATTGTCTTCAGCGCAAGCGACTAGTCGCTTTCTTAAAAGATTTCAAAAAAATGTTTTGCGCTGTCCTGCGAAGACCTGTGTGGAATCGCTCTTGAGATTGTACAGCTTAGGATCGCTTTCAGCCTCGAGACTCAACCCCTCACCTTTAAACCTTAAACTTGGATTCAGAATGTTCAACGGTCAACCACAATGTGAGGCCTGTGTGGCCAAATTTGAAGAAGCCCTCGAAATAGGGACAAGAAAGTCAGATCAAGAACATCAGGCGTCGTCAAAAGAAAGCTTGCAAAGCTAGATCAGAAGCACCCCTCAAATTAGGGGCAGAGATGTTAAATGTGCTCGAATAGTGAAAGAGGGGTCATTCTGCAAACCAATGAAGACTGGCAAGAAAGCCAAATCCCAGAAGGGAGGAAGGAAGAATTTATTGTTGAAGGACAACTGAGTTCCTATCCACAACACTAGGGGCAAATTCAGCCCCTCATTGGATGGACTCCTACATCATCACCGAACAGCAGCCACTCTCCTAGATCCAGATGGCTTCAAGATCTCAAAACCATTTGACATGGACAAAGCTACACTTTTACCCTTGAGAGGCTCATTGGGCCAAAAACCCGGAAGGGCGACGAAGGCAAAAGTTAGAGCAAGAAAAAGAAGAAAAAGAAAAAAGAAAAAAATGCAAAGAATGAGAAAGAAAAAGAAAAAAAATGCAAAAAAAGAAAAAAGAAAAAAGAAAGAGAACAAGAAATGAAAAGAAATGAATAAAAGAGAAAAACAAAGCCCGCAAGGTTGAAAACCTAGAAGGGCGACCTTGGCAAACGTTAGAGCGTAAAAAGAGAGGTTAATACCCGAGTGTACCTAACTGGAACTACGTAAGGCTTGATTCCCATGTTTGGGATACGTAGGCAACTTCATTCTGAAGTCCAGCCACAAACACTTCCAAATCGATTGTGTCCATATAATGGTTTTGATCATCTTTGTCTTCTCTGTATTCGAGAGTTAGGTTGTTTTCGTCACTCTGAGGATTGACTACAATGCGCTGCGGCGCCATTCAGACAAGGGGCAACTCTCCGTTGCCCTACAATGTGCTGCGGTGCTATTCAAACAAGGGGCAACTTTCCATTGCCAAGCACTGTCCTTCAGATAAGGGGCAGTTTTCCATTGTTATGAATACGACGTTGTGCATCTCAAGAGTAGGTCATGTGCTCGTTGAGTAGTGGACGTTTGCAAAAATAGTTTTTGAGAATTTTTACTGAGGTTGACTACTTTTCTAAAAAATTATTCCATTTTTTCCAAAACTGGACCATTTCTTGGACCCAAAAAAAGGAAAATTTTTAGTGCTCACAAATTAACTTGCATGATTTCAAATCAGAAAGTTGAACAAGTGCGTTAATCTAACTCCCATCTTGGTGAAAATTGTTTTAGTAGAAAGCCAAAACAAAAAATGGTCAAAATGATGAACTAGGGGCACAGTTGAGTCAGACTTCCTGTCTTTTGCCCGTTGTCAACGTACTTGCCTAGAAGGGCACTCTACTTGCCAAAAAAGGCACTCTACCTACCAGAATAGGGCATAACTGAAGTTAACAGCAAAGGGCGGAAAGCTCCCTTATCCTCCGAGCAGCGAGGTATCAAGCCAAGTGCGAGGCATGAACTGTTGGACACATCTGATCACGTCCAAACTCCCCAGGAGCGCGGTCTCAACCGATGTCAGCTGTAGATTGGCTACACACTCAGTTGTAGCGCAATCCCTCTGTGAGAAAATTCACTGTTGTGAGAAGAAGAAGAATCTAGTAGAATGCTAGGGGCAAGAGCCCATAATTTCTTGTTTATCCATCAACCACCCAGGGGAGGGATTAAAAAATGAGAGATTGAAGAATAGAGAGATGTGTGCAGAGAGAAAAAGTGAGGAAAAGGGCTTTTTCAGAAAAATAGAGCCTATGGCCCGAGTGATGTGAGAATCACAATGAGAAAAGGTGGGAACCAATACCTGAAGAAACAGCCTCCTTATGCACGTCTGAGTGTCGTGTCTTTTGTTTTGTCTCGATTCTTTTTTTGTGTCGTTTCGAGTGTTACTTGCTGAGTTTAGGTTGTTTACCTTTTGTTTTTCTTTGTTGAGTCATGGCGTGCTGTGTTCAGTCGTGGGCTCAATACCTAGTCAAAAACTCATCTCTCAATTTCAAAATAATTTGTTTTGTGCTCAGAGTGCTGTGCCATTCTCCACATTTGTGCAAAACATGATTTGTTCTTTTGTAAAAACCACAGGGTTCAACCCAGGTCATGTGAGAACAATAAAATCAGGACCCATCTGAAGCTATATAGGTTCCAGGCTGCAAAGCAAAAGAAAAGAGAGAAGGTTTGGAGCATTTGTTTTTGTTTCAAACTTCTGCATGCTCTGTTATTGCATCACGTCTGTTCAGATTGAACTGTTTGTTCAGGATGCGCCGAGTGCAGAATCAACTGAGTACTGTGTTATGGGTTGTGTGTTCAGAATGAGCAATGTAGACACCCCATTTTTGACCGTCCTCAAGACTTGGACGTCACCGTTTGAACACACGGTGATCATCCATGTTTGTGTTCGTTTGGAGTTCCCAGAGGCCTCGGCTCACGTGCCTTGCCTCTGGATCTCCGAACTTGACTGTTTAGTGTCTGGTTTCACACCAAACACTTGTGTTTTGCCTTGGAGAGGCAGGGTAGGGCTTGTGGACCATCCCCACCCACCACCGGTAGTGGCTAGAGGCCACCGGCTGGTTTTTACTGCCACCGGCAATGTATATTGCCGGCCTGCACTATTTGTTGCCGGTCAGCACTTTTTAGTGCCGACCGGCACTCTTTTTGGCCAAGATGGCATTTTTGGCCGGCCGATTACTGTGCATCTGCTTTAGCAGATATTTTAAGACAGCTGTCTTGCTTTTGTTCCCCTCCATACACGTGTATGGAGGGATCTCCCTCTTATGAAGCTTGTCTTGTAAGCTTTACAAGACAAGAAGTGCCATATAGAGAGAGGATAGTGCCCACATGGAGCTTTGGGCAGATACGAGGTCGCCACCTTGAAATAAAATATTTTTGAATGGTGGAGATTAGGAAACCCTGACTCAGTGCCGAGGCCACAAGTTTCGTCATCACCGGGAGTTTGTCTCGGC
This sequence comes from Camellia sinensis, assembly GCF_004153795.1. NCBI lineage: Eukaryota > Viridiplantae > Streptophyta > Magnoliopsida > Ericales > Theaceae > Camellia > Camellia sinensis. The sequence goes on along the minus strand of NW_021024630.1, from coordinate 3,344,058 downwards.
TCCGGGAGCTTATTGGGTACGATTTGGGGAAAGGTCAGCTTTATGAGGAAACGAAACCTTATCGCCGGTCGAGGGACCCAGTCGCATCTACTTAAACACATGATAACCGATTTTTGTACAAACCGTTATGTTCATTTATCATTCCACTATTAGCCTAGATAATTAACATGTTACTGCCGCACGCAACACATAGTAACGACTAGATTGCCTATATTTGGAACTACATGCCTATCGTGTTAGTTGTTGAACAAGTGCTTTGAAATATGGTAACTCGCAAGTAGGCACGTAAATACAGGTTTCAACGAATCTTTTTCACCAACTTCAGAACAACTCACCCTTCCACCACAGCATCTCAAACAGTTTATCATATAAGCATATTAGCCGCATGCAGCAATACTGTCATTAGGCACATTCCACGCATCGGATGCTAAGCATAGAAGTAACGTACATCGCTAGCAGCAAAAACAGTAACTAGTTAGCGAAACATTGCGATGCCTAGTGTCAATGTTAAAAAATGAGCTAATGCATAACGTGCAAATGCCGAATCTAGCAGGCTGGCTAACCCTAAAATGGCATTGAAATCAGGTCCAACTAACACCACATATTCAATTTGTGGATTGAGTACAAATGCAGTTAGCGATGATATCCGAGCCTAATGCATGCAATACAAATGGATGCACCAATGCATAGCATAAGGTATGCTAAATTAAATGTGCCTATCTACAACTCGTAAGCAGGTAAATAAAAGGAAGCAAAGACGAGGTGGAAAAGACATAACAGCACTCACACACTTTATTACATATTTACCAGCTCAACTCGGAGGGACCAATAATATTACAAAATTATTTAATACACTTTAATATTAAAAAGAAAGAGATAAATTGAAATTAGTGCATAACAATGCAAGTAGAGGGGTGCAAGACAATGCAATCCTGAAGGTGCGAGACAACACGGGTGGAACATGCGTAACAGCGCAGAGAAAATATACGTAACAACGCGAGTAGAAACATGCGTAACAGCGCAGGATAGAAGATATGTGCGTAACAACGCAAGTTAAAGAAATACGTAGCAGCGCAAGTTAAGAAGAAGACATACGTAACAGCGCAAGTAAAACAAAGTAGAACATGCATAACAACACAAGTAAAAGAAATAAAACATGCGTAACAGCGCAAGTAAAACATGCGTAACAGCGCAAGTTAAAGAAGAAGACATGCGTAATAGCAAAGTAAAAACAAGTAGACATGCGTAACAGCGCAAGTAAAACAAGAAGACATCGTAACAGCGCAAGTAAAAGAAAATAAAAAATGCATATCAGCGCAAGTAAAGAGGTGCGAACAACGCAATTAACGAGCGTAATAGCGCAAGTTAATGAAGGGGGGTGCGAAACAACGCAATAAACGAGCGTAATAGCGCAAGTTAATGAAGGGGGTGCGAAACAACGTAATTAACGAGCGTAATAAGCGCAAGTTAATGAAAGGAGTGTGAAACAATGCAATTAACGAGCATAACAGCGCAAGTTAAGAGAGGGTGCGAAACAAACGTGATTAATGAGCATAACAGCGCAAGTTAAAGAGCGGTGCAAATAACGCAATTAACGAGCGTAACAGCGCAAGTTATGAAAGGGGTGCGAAACAACGCAATTAACGAGCGTAACAGCGCAAGTTAAAGAGGGGTGTGAAAAAACACAATTAACGAGCGTAACAGCGCAAGTTAATGGGGGTGACGGGTTGCAAGACAATGCAACCTAAGTGTGACGCATAACAACGCGGAAGGGAAACAAGCATAACAATACAAGTGAAGTATATAATAATGCAATGCAGTAACAAGGGCCGGTGAAATGCGCAAGATAGCGCGATGCGCAAAATAGCGCGAACAATGCACTAACAGGTGCGGGTGGGTCTGCAAAATAGCACGAACAAATGCACTAACAGGTGCAGGTGGGTAAGCAAATATGCGCGAACATGCACTAAAAGGTGCAGGTGGGGTGCGCAAAATAAGTGCCAACAATGCACTAACAGGTGCCGGTGGGTGAAGGGTGACAAACTCCAACCATGTTGGAATCATGAGAGGAGGAAAAACAAACAATCAGGTGCATACACAACGCAACCTGAGACAATTCCAAACACGCTGAAATCGTGTGAGGAAGAGGGACACTCAAACCACGCTGAAATCGTGAGAGGAGGTCCAAAACAATTCCAAACACGCTGAAATCGTGTAAGGAAGGAACAACTCTAACCATGCTGAATTCGTGGGAAGAGGTAACAATTCCAAACACGCTGCAATCATGTGAGGAAGGAACAACTCCAACCATGCTGAAATCGTGAGAAGAGGTAACAATTCTGAACACGCTGAAATCGTGTGAGGAAGGAGGGAGAAGAAGAAACATGGGACATATCCGAGTTTTGAAAAGAGGGGAAACAAAGGGACATATCTCCATATTCCCCGAAGGAAGAGAAACGTAGGGACGTATCCCCGTGTTCCCCTAAGAAAGAGAATTCAAAGCAATGCAACAAGAGGAAATGCATACCTCTCAGCGTATCACACACCAGAGAAGGAAGAGAAAATCTCTCAACGTATCACATGCGAGAGAGGGAGGCAAACTTCTCAACATATCACACGACGCAAGAGAAGGAAGAGAAATCTTTCAACGTATCACACGCGAGAGAGGAAAGGACTGTGCAAGAAAGTGCAGTGATCCAAACGCGTGTCAAACGCGAGAGAAGAAGGATAAGTCAAAACGCATGCCAAATGCGAGAGGAGAAAGGCATCAGTTAAATTGAACCGGAACGACTTGAATGAACAGTACAATACAATACTGTGCAAGAATGGGAATGAGACTAGATAGGTAAAAATGCAACACAATGCATGATGTTAGGAATGCAATAACCAAACAAAGCGGTGCTTCAGCAAGCACCTCGCATGGTGAGTGGCGATAAACCGCTCTACTCTGACGGGATCCCCCCTCGTGTTCCTCGAACACTTTTCTTCAACTCACAGTACAAGGCGTTGAAATACTGACATGGAGCGACGTTTGCTAGGGAAACCATAGTGCCGCTTTTCTTCCTGATCATACTCACAACTTTCGCTATTTCTTCAACGGGGTAACAGACTAGGTTGGATTAGTATCTCAGAATAGAGGCACATACCCGCTACTCCAACCTATGGGCTTCGTACAGTTTCAAGCTGGGGATACACCCTGGTATTCAAACCAGACTTCAGTCTCAGAAATTCCAAACCTTTGTGTTCTAGGCAACAACCATTCGAAGTCTAGTTTTCACCATCAACAATTGATCTCCTAGGAACTCATTGCGAACATAACCAAGTGCCTCTGCATGGATTGGCACTCAAGGAGAGCCACTTCTAATTGTGATTCTGATACTGAATATGTCAACACAGTAATATGATTCATTGAACACACAGTTCGTACAGCACACAGCTCATTCTGAACAAATAGCCCATAACAAATACTCTATTTCTCTGAACACAGCTTATTCTGAACATTGCTTGTAGACGCGCCCGCGGAGGGGACCTCGCTACTACAGTTCGGACTCGCGATTTTTTTGTCGCGGTTCTTAATCTGAACCAAAGAGTCCAAATCTGGCAAATCGTTTTGAGAAACAGATTTTTGAAAAAGTAGTGCCAAACATGGACTGCTTGCCAGATACAGAGTCGCCACCTAAATATTTTTAAAATGGGAAATTTAGGAAACCCTGACTCAGTGCCGAGGGCCACATGTCCGTCATCACCGGAGTTGTCTCGGCTCGGGAGCTTGGGTACGATTGGGGAAGGTCAGCTATGAGGACCCCTTTCGCCCGGTCCGAAGACCGCCTCTACTAACCATGATATCGATTTTGAAAACGTTATGTGTTCTTATTCCATTTATTAGCCTAGAATTACTATGTTATGCGCGCAGCAAACAAGTATAGACTAGATTGCCTAATTTGGAAATAAGCATTGCATATCCGTTTGTTTTGAAAAGTGCTTTGAAATTTGCTACTCGCAAGTAGGCTAAATACGGATTTCAACGAGTTTTTCCAACTCAAACAATCCAACCTTCACCCACAGGCATCTCAAACAGTTTATCATATAAGCATTTAGCGCGATGGCAAGCATACTGTCATGGCAACATTCAACATACACGCATGCGGATGCTAAAGCATAAATACTTACATCGTACTCCACGCCAAAACAGTAAACTAGTTAGCAAACATGCGTGTCTAGTTCATGTTTAAAAAAATGGCTAATGCATCACGTGCAAAAATGCAATCTAGGCAGGCTCGGCTAACCCTAAACATGGCATGTGAAAATACGGTCAACTACCACATATTCAATTTGTGGATTGAAGTACAAATGCAGTTAGCGTGATGTACCGAGCCTAATGCATGCAATACAAATGGATGCCACATGCATAGCATAAGGTATGCTAAATTAAATGTGCCCTAATCTACCATCGTAAGCAGGTAAATAAAAGGAAGAAAGACGTGAGGTTGGAAGAACATACACACACTCACGCACACTTATTACATATTTACCCTCACTCGGAGGGACCAAATAAATATTACAAATTAATTAACTACGCAAGCTAATTAATATTACAAATTGCCTAATCAACTAAGCAAAATAACTTAAACTAGAAAAACAGGAAATCACCTCGGGGAACGCGCCGCCATGCATAGGCTGCCTCTGTTTTCCTTCCTTCACTCCTCTGGAGGCTGTCAAAACCTCAGGACTCCATCCCTGGACACTGGGGAGTGTCACCGGCTGAGTGGAATTACACCGGCAGTGGTGTGTGGCCATCGGACAAAATGAAGCTGTCGGCAGAGAAATTGTTGCCGGTCGGCACCTTACACTGCCGGTCGGCAGAGTGTTCCTGCAGAATCTACAATGACAGCAACAGAGGGCAAGGCAAAGCATGGCAAAACAATTCAAGGCATATATGCACCAACCATTCCCTTATCATGGTATGACTCAAAGGGCATGTGCCTCGATTCTCGGACCACCAATCACGCATTTCCATGC
>NW_021024630.1:3292051-3339014 GCF_004153795.1 Camellia sinensis | reverse complement strand
TTGAGAGAAACTATGATGGCCCCCAAAAGAACCAAGTATGCAACTGATTTCAAGATGCAATGCAAAACCAAATCAAACCAAACAAGGCTCAATTCTATCATCAAGTCAAGGAACAAGCTGGCATGCAAGATGCAATGCAACCTAAGCATACAAGCATAAGGACCACATGGCATTGGGACAAGCTTATGCAAGCATACAAGCATACATAATGCAATGCAAATAGATGAAAGATGGAACTTAAACATGATTAGCAGCTCTAAATAGCCTAAAACAGTGCCATAATGCTACAGTGAGGACCAGAATACACATGCACACATACACATGTTGAAAGCCAACGTAGGCACAATTTGACAACCCTCAAACACATTTGAAAGGGGAATCATGACTAATTAGCATGCGACATAAGCATTGAAATCATGCTAAAAACATGTGCCAACCATAGCAATAAATCAAGCCAAGCAGCAACAAATTGGCCCAATGCTCAAAAGCAAACCAATAGAGTATGAACTACACATTAGCAAGACCAAACATGCATGAACTCATTGCAAAAACAGAGTTTTAGGACATTAATAACAAGGCCTAAGGACCACTTAGATGGCCATCCAAAGCTCAAAACAAAGGCATGATAATCCACCAAAACATGGAGCCATGAGATGACACCTTACAAGGCATAAAGAGACATCAATGCAAGCTCTCAAGCATACAATAAGCAGTCTAGAAATGCATTGGTAAGATGTCCAAATCACCAAAACAATGCAAGGGATAGCATGCTAACATTCACATACTTAAGGCCAACAAGCCGGAATGCAAGGGGGGACCTATATGATGCATGCCAAATTCAACCCAAACAACCTAGGACAGAAACCTAGGACATGCAAAGAACATGCACAAATTCTTCACGAGACTAAGCCTAAAACATGCTCAGCAAAGCGAACAACCCAAAGGCACATTGAGGCAATAACGTGGCTACAAGGCAACTTATGCTAAGCATGCATGGATACAAAACCAAACTTAAAATCATGTTATATTATGGATATATAGGCATGAAAAAACACCTAAACATGCTCAACACACACTCAAGCATAGGCTCTCTTTAGAGACAAAAATATGTCCTTTCAAGGACAACAAGGAGGGGTAAGCCCTCTCCTCTTGACTTCAAGGCATCACCTTCACCACCCCCAAATGAAATCCCTCAAATTTCAGTGGTGAAGGACCCAACACCAAAATCCCGGAGCTAGCACAAAAGGTACAAAATGAGGCCTTTTTAAGGCCTAAGGGTGTTCAACTTACCCAAACCACAAACACTCTTAACAAACAACCAAGAGGCGTCTAAAAACAGACTTTTTGTGTTATACACTAAGCTCAAAACGAATTTAAGATAGTATAAACAAGGTGCAAAGAAATGGGAATAAAAGGTGTTGTTCTTACCTTTGATGACCCCTTCACAAATGGTGCTCAATGACCTTCCTTGGCTGAATCCAACACCAAAACTTCAAAATCAGTCCTTTAGAACCTCAGAACCAAAAGGAGGGTGAAACACAAGTTTTGTGGCAATAATAAGACACAAAAGCTAGAGCACAATAAGAGAGGAAAGAGAGATAGGAAGCTGTATCTAACCCGTAACCCAAAAACCAAGCCTTAAACAATGGCTATTTTTGCTCTCAAATATCTAAACATCTCTAACCTTTTGACAAGAGAGCCATTTTTTTCAAAAATCTGTTTCTCAAAACGATTTGCCAGATTTGGACTCTTTGGTTCAGATTAAGAACCGCGACAACAAAAATCGCGAGTCCGAACTGTAGTAGCGAGGTCCCCCTCCGCGGGCGCGTCTACAAGCAATGTTCAGAATAAGCTGTGTTCAGAGAAATAGAGTATTGTGTTATGGGCTATTTGTTCAGAATGAGCTGTGTGCTGTACGAACTGTGTGTTCAAAGTGAATCATATACTGTGTTGACTATTTCAGTATCAGAATCACAATTAGAAGTGCTCTCCTTGAGTGCCAATCCATGCCAGAGGCATCTTGGTTATGTTCGCAATGAGTTCCTAGGAGATCAATTGTGATGGTGAAAACTAGACTTCGAATGGTTGTTGCCTAGAACACAAAGGTTTGGAATTTCTGAGACTGAAGTCTGGTTTGAATACCCAGGGGTGTATCCCCAGCTTGAAATCTGTACGGAAGCCCCATAGGTTGAGGTAGCGGGTATGTGCCTCTATTCTGGATACTAATCCAACCTAGTCTGTTACCCCGTTGAAGAATAGCGAAAGTTGTGAGTATGATCAGGAAGAAAAGCGGCATCTATGGTTTCCCTAGCAAACGTCGCTCCATGTCAGTATTTCAACGCCTTGGTACTGTGAGTTGAAGAAAAGTGTTCGAGGAACACGAGGGGGGGATCCCCGTCAGAGTAGAGCGGTTTATCGCCACTCACCATGCGAGGTGCTTGCTGAAGCACCGCTTTGTTTGGTTATTGCATTCCTTAAACATCATGCATTGTGTTGCATTTTTACCTATCTAGTCTCATTCCCATTCTTGCACAGTATTGTATGTACTGTTCATTCAAGGTCGTTCCGGTTCAATTTAACTGATGCCTTTCTCCTCTCGCATTTGGCATGCGTTTTGACTTATCCTTCTTCTCTCGCGTTTGACACGCGTTTGGATCACTGCACTTTCTTGCACAGTCCTTTCCTCTCTCGCGTGTGATACGTTGAGAGATTTTCTCTTCCTTCTCTTGCGTGTGATATGTTGAGAAGTTTGCCTTCCCTCTCTCGCATGTGATACGTTGAGAGATTTTCTCTTCCTTCTCTGGTGTGTGATACGCTGAGAGGTATGCATTTCCTCTTGTTGCATTGCTTTGAATTCTCTTTCTTAGGGGAACACGGGGATACGTCCCTACGTTTCTCTTTCCTTCGGGGAATATGGGGATATGTCCCTTTGTTTCCCCCTCTTTTCAAAACACGGGATATGTCCCTATGTTTCTTCTTCTCCCTCCTTCCTCACACGATTTCAGCGTGTTTGGAATTGTTTACCTCTTCTCACGATTTCAGCATGGTTGGAGTTGTTCCTTCCTCACACGATTGCAGCGTGTTTGGAATTGTTTACCTCTTCCCACGAATTCAGCATGGTTAGAGTTGTTCCTTCCTTACACGATTTCAGCGTGTTTGGAATTGTTTTGGACCTCCTCTCACGATTTCAGCGTGGTTTGAGTGTCCCTCTTCCTCACACGATTTCAGCGTGTTTGGAATTTGTCTCAGGTTGCGTTGTGTATGCACCTGATTGTTTGTTTTTCCTCCTCTCATGATTCCAACATGGTTGGAGTTTGTCACCCTTCACCCCACCGGCACCTGTTAGTGCATTGTTGGCACTATTTTGCGCACCCCACCTGCACCTTTTAGTGCATTGTTCGCGCTATTTTGCTTACCCCACCTGCACCTGTTAGTGCATTTGTTCGTGCTATTTTGCAGACCCCACCCGCACCTGTTAGTGCATTGTTCGCGCTATTTTGCGCATCGCGCTATCTTGCGCATTTCACCGGCCCTTGTTACTGCATTGCATTATTATATACTTCACTTGTATTGTTATGCTTGTTTCCCTTCCGCGTTGTTATGCGTCACACTTAGGTTGCATTGTCTTGCACCCGTCACCCCCCATTAACTTGCGCTGTTACGCTCGTTAATTGTGTTTTTTCACACCCCTCTTTAACTTGCGCTGTTACGCTCGTTAATTGCGTTGTTTCGCACCCCTTTCATTAACTTGCGCTGTTACGCTCGTTAATTGCGTTATTTCGCACCGCTCTTTAACTTGCGCTGTTATGCTCATTAATCACGTTGTTTCGCACCCCTCTTTAACTTGCGCTGTTATGCTCGTTAATTGCATTGTTTCACACTCCTTTCATTAACTTGCGCTATTACGCTCGTTAATTACGTTGTTTCGCACCCCCTTCATTAACTTGCGCTATTACGCTCGTTAATTGCGTTGTTTCGCACCCCCTTCATTAACTTGCGCTATTACGCTCGTTAATTGCGTTGTTTCGCACCTCTTTACTTGCGCTGATATGCATTTTTTATTTTCTTTTACTTGCGCTGTTACGCATGTCTTCTTGTTTTACTTGCGCTGTTACGCATGTTCTACTTGTTTTACTTGTGCTATTACGCATGTCTTCTTCTTTAACTTGCGCTGTTACGCATGTTTTACTTGCGCTGTTACGCATGTTTTATTTCTTTTACTTGTGTTGTTATGCATGTTCTACTTGTTTTACTTGCGCTGTTACGTATGTCTTCTTCTTTAACTTGCGCTGCTACGTATTTCTTTAACTTGCGTTGTTACGCACATATCTCTATCCTGCGCTGTTACGCATGTTTCTACTCGCGTTGTTACGTATATTTTCTCTGCGCTGTTACGCATGTTCCACCCGTGTTGTCTCGCACCTTCAGGATTGCATTGTCTTGCACCCCTCTACTTGCATTGTTATGCACTATTTCATTTGCGTTGTTACACACTTTTCACTTCCATTGCTATGCATATTTCTAACGATATTGTACCTGTTGAGTTTCTTTCTTTTACAGGCACGATATTGTATGTACGATTCATTTGGAGTTGGCACGACCAGACGAACCGCACGGTATTGTATGCACTCTGTGTGAGACGTAGCGAGAATTGCACAATTCTCTTACATCCTTTATGCATGTAATGTAGTTTGATTTGTATTCCTTTGCTTAAAACTGCTACATTTATTGTATATAATTGCTTCATTACGGCTTTCCTTGCATAATCATAAGTTATGCTCTTGCATCGTGCAAGTCATTTGCATTTTGCCCCAGCCTACGGGCACATCTCTGTACGTTTATTTTGAATGTTAGCCTGAGTCTTCGGCCTTGTCAAAAATGGGTCGCCTCTGGGCTTTGACATTCACTCCCATCACTTTGTGACTTTCGAGTTTTGTCAAAGAGGGGCAACTGTAGACACCCCATTTTTGACCGTCTTCAAGACTTGGTTGTGCTTGTAGGTACATCCAACAACAAGTTCGATTGCTGGTTGAGTACTCGAATGTCGCGGCGGAACGTCATAGGTTTGAGCTTCCCAAACCCTGTATCCTTTCTGCCATATTTTTGGACCATGTATTTGCCCTTCCAGTTTGATTCTCTTGGTGCACTGTCGGCCCCATTTTAGCCCTACCGGCCATGCCTTTGTTACTGCCGGCCATTAATGAGCCACTGTCGGCCACTTCTGATGGCTGACAGAACCCTTGTCTCAGCAGGTTTCACGCCAGATCTTTTGAGCCAGCTGGTTTTCACTCATTTCCCCTCCATACACGTGTATGGAGGGATGAAGCTCTTGCCAAGCTTGTTCAACAAGCTTTACATTGCTCCTCTTCTTTATAAGGAGAGGCCCTCTCTCCTTAGCAGGGGTTCAGCCATTTTTCCTTGCATAATCATAAGTTATGCTCTTGCATCGTGCAAGTCATTTGCATTTTGCCCCAGCCTGCGGGCACATCTCTGTATGTTTATTTTGAATGTTAGCCTGAGTCTTCGGCCTTGTCAAAAATGGGTCACCTTTGGGCTTTGACATTCACTCTCGTCACTTTGTGACTTTCGAGTTTTGTCAAAGAGGGGCAACTGTAGACACCCCATTTTTGACCATCTTCAAGACTTGGTTGTGCTGGCAGGTACATCCAACAACAAGTTCGATTGCTAGTTGAGTACTCGAATGTCACGACGGAACGTCATAGGTTTGAGCTTCCCAAACCCTGTATCCTTTCTGCCCTATTTTTGGACCATGTATTTGCCCTTCCAGTTTGATTCTCTTGGTGCACTGCCGGTCCCATTTTGGCCCTACCAGCCATGCCTTTATTACTGCCGGCCATCAATGAGCCACTGCCGGCCACTTCTGATGGCTGACAGAACCCTTGTCTCAGCAGGTTTCACGCCAGATCTTTCGAGCCAGCTGGTTTTCACTCATTTCCCCTCCATACACGTGTATGGAGGGATGAAGCTCTTGCCAAGCTTGTTCAACAAGCTTTACATTGCTCCTCTTCTTTATAAGGAGAGGCCCTCTCTCCTTAGCAGGGGTTCAGCCATTTTTAGAGAAGAAAGACCTCTCCCTCTCTCTATATTTCTCATTATCTCTTTATATATTGCATAGAATAGTGTTCTAAAGTCCATTTTTCTTGCACTTTTACACTACAACACATAGAGATACACCACCATCTTTGGGCTGAGGTTCTTGGGAGTGTTACTTGAGCTCTGAAACTTGGTTTTTCGCCCCTGAGGTTGCTGGTTTCGAAGTTGATCTTCAAGGTTGAGTATATTTCCCATTTTAGCATTTATTTCTACCTCATTTTGGCCATCCTTGCATATTGCTTTAGGCCTTGCTTTCAACTGAAAAAAGTTCTGTATATTGAGTGCTTTTGATGATTGTTTAAGGTCTTCTTGGTGTTAAAGGTGCACTACCCTCTTGTTTGCCTTGTTTGGCTTTGTTTGTGCCATGCTTTAAGGCCTTCGAGGTAGTCTTGGTTTGGCCTTTTAGCCATTGAAATCCAGTGGTTTTTCAGTGGTAGGCATGTGGTTTTGAGGCCTACCACCAGAGGGGGGTGACCCTCTCTCTTTTTAGTTTGTTTGCTTGAGTTTTCGGCCTATCAAAGGAGCATGTATCCCTATATTTTTTGGGCTTGGTTCAGGCCCTTTTTTGTGACTTGTAGGACCTGCCTTGACTCTGTCCATGGCTGGTTTGGTCATCTTTTGCATGCTTCTTATATGTGTAGTGTAATCCCATTTGTGGCTCATCAAAGTAGCATGTTTGCCTAGCTTATGTTGAGTTCATTTCAGCATGTTTTTGGTGATGTTTTGCCATGACATAACTCTGTCTAAAGTTAGTTTGGTCATCTTTTGCATGCTCCATATACTTGTAGAACAAATCTTGCTTACTAGCCTTATGTGCATGTTGATTTGACTCATCATTCCAGCATATTTTGGCTTTGCTCCAGTATGATTTTATTCTTATTTTGGGCTGTTCTAGGACTGTTTGGGCTACCATGGTCATATCACTCATGTTCTGTATAGCTATAGTGTAAATGTTTTGGCTAGCCTTGGGTTTTGAGGCCTTTACCATGCCATACATGTGATGTTTGCATGCTTTGCCATCATTTTGCATGTTATTTCAGTCCATGAAATTTGGTCATACACCTGTATTTGATATGCTTTAAATGCCTTGAAGAGTTTGTGTTTTATGCCTCATGAATGGATCATTGTGCATGCCATTAAGCCTAGGCCTTTGGGTCATCTTATCAGTGCATTTTTGGTCTTGTTATACCATGATGTAACTTTGTTTTATGCTATCCAAGTCATGCCATGTTTGGTTTTAATAGGTGTAATGTAATACCCCTTTTGTAGCCTTGCATGCTCCATGTTTTTCACCTTTGTTCTAGCTTGTATTGGCTAGGTTCTAGCATGTTTTTAGTCTCACCTTGACCTGCCTAGGGATTGTTTTAGCTGCCCTTAGTCCTTCGGGGCTTGCCTTGCATGGCCATGGTTTAAGTCCCTTTGTTGGCTTCGTACTTTGAGCTTTCTTGCATGCTATGTTTGACTTGTTTGTTTGGTTTGGCATCACTCCTTGCATGATTTCAGAGATTACCTCATTGCCACATTATCATGATTATCACTCTTTGCTCATGTTTGAGAGTTGTGTCCTTATGCTTTAATTCTTGGGCTAATGCATTGTGCATGCATACCTTGCTTTTGTGCCCTCATTCAAACACTTTTGGCCACTGATTTGGGGCATAACTGAGGTCTACCCCCTTTTTGGTTTAAGTCCATTTGACATGTCCACTTGCATGTTGCTTGTATGCTTATTTCACATTGCATTTAGTATGCCATATAGTTGCATGTTTGCATGCTTAAGTCATATTGCATGTTTGCTTGCTTGACTCGCATTGTGTATGCCATGCTTGTATTGCATTGTCGTTTGGATTAAAGTGTTAATCCGAGCATAAGGAATGAGAGGCGTTTCATACTTCAAGTGATGAAACGTGTCTCAATTCTCGGTCGCCAACGCTCTTGATAATCCATCATAGAGTTCTAGGCACTTATGTGTTTTTCTTGTGCGTTCATTTCTCATTGATTTGCACAAGTTAGATCTTTGGCCATCATGCATCGGGATGCGTGATTGATGGTCGTGGATCCAATTATGCCTCTCCCTTGATTTTTCGAGGTGATATGAGGTGGCATAGGGCGTACATACCCTTTGGAGACCCTCCATTTTCTCTATTTTGTGCTCTGCTGCAGCTTGGTGTCCCAGCACATCAGTGGCCGACAGTGCCTTGAAGATGGCCGGCAGTCCTTCATTCTTGGCCGGCAGTGCCCACTCTTGGTCGGCAAGATGGTCGGCAGTGGCTCCCCATGGCTGGCAGGCCACTGATGTATTCCCCAGACTGGTTTTGGTAAGGTTCAGCAAGAATTCCTTAAGGACACCCTGCAAACAGAGCTTCAAAAGAGCATCCGGAGAGCTTTCGGGATAAGAACCGAGCACGCATCCCCTTCTCCCCCAACCAGAGCTGGAACAACATTATTTACTATTTTCCTTAATTGTTAGTTAGCATTTGGTTTTGTAATTTAATTAGTTAATTTGTTAATTAAGTTTTGTAATAATTAGTTGTAGCTAGTTATTCATTTGGTTATATAATAATTAATTAGTTTGTCAGTTAGTTAATTAGTTGGCATGTATTATTTATTCAGACCCTCCGTCGAGAGGGCACAATTGTCGTAATAAGTGTGCGTGCGTGTGTGCATGTCTTCAGATCCCACGTCTTTCTCTCTTTTACTTAACCGCTTACAATGGTTAGTTTTAGGGCATATTTTCAATTAGCATCCCTATGCTTTGCATGCGTGCATCCATTCATCTATATTGCATTCACCGGGCTCGGCGCATCATACTAACTGCATCATTTTTCAATTCCAATTTGAATACATGATTATCAATTGCTACAGCTCACATGCCATTTTAGAATAGCCGAGCCTATTTCTAGTTGTGTTTTGCATGTGTTGCATTAGCCATCTTAACATGAACTAGGATCATGCGTTGATTACTAACTAGTTTCTATTTTGGCTCGGAGTACACTGTGAGTATTTACGCTTTAGCATACTGCAAGAGTGTGAGTGTTTCCATGATAGCATGCTTGCCATGAGGCTATTTGCTTAATTGATATAACTGCCTGAATGCCTGTGGGTGAAGGTTGGATTACTTGAATTGGGACAATTCATCAAATCCGCATTTTAAACAACTTACGAGTAGCAAACTTCAAACCATTTTCCAAACAAACGGATATGCAATGCTTTGTTCCAATATAGGCGATCTAGTCTATACTTGTTTTACTGTGCGCATCACATAGTAATTCTAGCTAATTAACCGGAATAAGAATACATGTGTTTTCAAAATCAAGATATCATGTTTACTACAGGCCGATCTTTGATCGGGCGAGCGGGGGTGCTTATAGATGACCTTCCCCAATCGTACCCAAGTTCCCGAGCCGAGGTAACTTTGGTGATGACGGACACGTGGCCTTAGGCACGAGTCAGGGTTTCCTAAATTTTCCAAAAATAAAATATTTAGGTGGCGACTCTATATCTGGCAAAGCAGATCATGTTTGGCACTTCTTTATAAAAATAAGTTTTCCAAAACGATTTGCCGGATTTGAACTCTTTGGTGATTTATCGGTCTCACGTTGCATATTGTGAGATTAGATTCAAAACCGTGACATTGAGTCCGAACTGTAGTAGCTCAGAACAAAACGAGATTCGTGCCTTCGCAAGAAGCGCGGATATCGGAGAGTTCCTGGGAGCGCGTCTACAAGGGTCCGAATGAATAAGAGCTAACCAACTAGCTATGCTAATTAAGCTAACTAATTATTACAAACCGAATTAATTAACTATTCTAGTTAACTAATTACAAAACGAAATTGAATAACTAGTTAACCTAACTAATTATTTACAACTCTTAATTAGCTACAACTAATTAATTACAATACATATTTGATCTATTGCTAATTAAACTAATTAACTAATCCCGGGAAGTGAGGGAGGCCCATGCATGTTCGGTATCCACCTGAAAAGCCACTACCTTGCTACTGAAAGCCTCTATTTGCACATATGAACACCAACAAAGTTGTCCATTTCCAAAACACCTCTGCTCTGCCTTACCAATACACTGTGGAAATTTCATTGGTGGCTGACAGGGGGCCCGTTGGCTACCATTGGTGGCCGGTCGACCACTGGTGATAGCTGTCGGCCATTGCTGGTTTGATCTTCCTTGCTACAGCAGAGAGCAAAATATAGCAAAACAGTGTATTTCTCAAGGGTTGTTCGCACACTTTGTCTCTCCTTTTCATGGGGAAATCAAAGGAGGGACAAGCTTTGGTTCACAAACCATCAATCAAGCAAATTCATTGCATGATGGCTTGTGAAACCAATTGTGCAAGTTCAATAAATGCAAAATGAAACCAAAGAAACCATCACCCCATCATGCATGATCAAGGGCAATGGACACCTAAGAGAATGGCACATTTCATCACTTTTGAGTTCGACATGTCCCATTTTTCTTGTACTCAAATTAACGTCCGATTTGAGCACATGCAATGCAACACAAAGAGATATTTATCTTGCCACTTTTTCTTGCCAATTTGTTTACTCATTTTAATTAGCAAATCATTCATTAATCTATTAAGTCCATTGGTGATTGTCCTCTAATGGAAAGAGGGCTTAAATCACAAGCTGCTTTGGGCATGAAAGAGGCATTACACTGTTGCTAATGAACCCCCTAAGGGATTAAACCATTAGGTGTAGCACCTCCATTTCACACTTAGGCAAACAAGTGGTTTGAAACCACTTTCAAAGAAAATCCAAAAATTGAAGAAATGAGCGAGATTGCAAAGATTATAAGTGCTAAAATGAAGTAGAAAAAGCACTAAAACATGCAATCAACTCACACCAATGAAGGTTAAAGCCTTAAAACACTAAGCTAGCGAAAGGGATTACACTACAACTATGCAAAACAAGACTCAAACAAACTAACTAGCCCAAAATTGAGCTAAAACAGTTTATTTCAGAGGCTAAAACAGGCGGAACTTCAGCTAAGTTAAGCTAGAAAAACATGCTAACATGTGAAGCTAACTAGGCATGCAAACACGACACAAGGAGGGGAGGCTAACCCTTCCAAATTTGGACCTCAAAATAAGTTTTTTGCCACTAAAAAACCTCTGAAATTCAGTGGTTAAAAGGCCCAAAAAAGTTGATTTGAAAGCGATGAATAAAGGAACAAAATCTTTACAAACTAATAAGCAAGAAGGGTGAACCACTCCCTAACTAAAAAAGGGGCTCAAACCAGCACTTTTAGGCCACAAATTCTCAGTTCAAAACCAACCCCAAAACAGTAAGAAAAGATGCTAAAACAAGCTAGCAAAACAAAGTAAGCAAGGCAAGTAACTACCTCTTGAAGCAAAGGGCAATTCTAGGCACAAAACCAAGCTAAAACCACCTTTAAGAGCTCCAAGAAGACTCTAAGTAACCTCAACTCAAAGGTAAGAAGATTTGATTTAGGATGTGTATGCAAAAGTGTAAAGAAAACAAGCACTTAGGCACAAAATTGTGTGTGTGTGTGTGTGAGAGAGAGAGAGAGAGAGATTTTTGCTCTAAATTTTCTAACCCTCCAAAATGGGGGAGGAACCCCTCTATATATAGAAAAACAAGTCTTGAGCTTAGAAACATCCCACCATATACATGTAGGTAGATGCAGCTCAATGTGCTAACAGCTGGCACAACTGTCAACAAATATCTTAAATATCTGGAAAAAGAGACTGGTGACCGACCGGCCACACCAATGGCCGACAACTAAGGGCCATGGTCGACAACCTCTGGTGGTGGCCGACAGGTCACCACAAGTTCCAGGCACCAAGTTTTGATCCAAAACAAGGCACATAAAGGGCAAAGTCTAAGGGCCCAAAGACAGGGCGTTCCGCCGAGGACTTCGGGCACAAAAAACAAACACATGCAACCATAATCATCAAATGCACAAGTGATGACATCCAAATCTTGAGGACGATAAAAAATGGAGTGTCCACAGTTGCCCCTCTTTGACAAAACTCAGAAGTCATGAAACGACGGGTGTGAATGTCAAAGCCCAGAGACAACCCATTTTGACAAGGCTAAAGACTTGGACAAACAAACAAGCAAGAAAAAAATGATTGCGCCCGTAGGCTGTCTACGTATCCCTTTGCAATGAATCAAACCAGCGTAGTTCTGGAGCAAGATGCAAGAGATATGCACGATGCAAGAACATAACTTATGATCATGCAATGAGGTTGTAATGAAACATTTAAATGCAAACGCTATGCAATGAAAATGCCACATTCAAACAAACCGAAACAAGGTATGGCAACCTCAAACACAAAAGTAAGTAAACACGCCACACGTGGGAATTACAAACCAAATCAAATTTCATCTAGAAAGGATGTAAGAAAATTATACAAACTCAAACACGCAACGTGCAAGAAAGGCGAACAGCGACCGTCGAGCGCACTCAAGGTCTCAACCGAGATCCTAATGTGTTACACACAGAAGGAAAAGGGTGGTATAAACACTAGGATGCACTCAAATGTGTTTAACCAAAATGAGTGTAAACACCGGACGCACCCGAATGTTTTTAACGAAAGGGAGTGGTGTAAACACTGGGACACACCCAAATATTTTTAACCAAAATGAGTGGTGTAAATACCAGGACGCACCCGAATGCTTTTAACCAAAAAGAGTGGTGTAAATATTGAGACGCACCCGAATGCTTTTAACCAAAGGGAGTGGTGTAAACATCGGGACGCACCTGAATGCTTTTAACCAAAGGAGTGGTGTATACCCCAGGACGCACCCGAATGTTTTTAACCAAAAGGAGTGTTGTAAACACTAGGACGGACCCGAATGTTTTTAACCAAAATGAGTGGTGTAAACAGCAAGTCGCACCCGAATGATTTTAACCAAAGGGAGTGGTGTAAACACCGGGACGCACCCCAATGTTTTTAACCAAAAGGAGTGGTGTAAACACCGGGACGCACCGGAATGCTTTTAACCAAAATGAGTGGTGTAAACACCGGGACGCACCCGAATGCTTTTAACCAAAATGTGTGTAAACACCAAGACGCACCCGAATATTTTTAACCAAAAGGAGTTGTGTAAACACCGGGATACACCCGAATGCTTTTAACCAAAGGGAGTGTAAACACTGGGATGCACTGAATGTTTTTAACCAAAAGGAGTAATCCTAACACATCCCACGCGCGAGGAGGAGTAAAAGGATGTGATTCAAAGGACACGAATGACTTCACCTGGAACCTTCCTAAACGGGCCATACATACTATATCGTTTGACTGCGCTGGCTCCACTAAATGAACCGTACATACAATATCATGCCCACGTTAGAAAAATTCAACAAGTACAACATATTAAGGGTGCATGTTCTATGCACAATTACAATAAGGGCAAGGCATGTTCTATGCAAAGTATTGAATGCATGTTCTATGCTAAGTACAAAATGCATGTTCCAGGCGCGATTAACAGCATGTTCCACGCTAAATAACAAAATGCATGTTTTGTGCAAAATTGAAACCATCTTTTATGCAAAGTATAAAATGCATGCCCCATGCGCGATTAACAGCGTGTTCCATGCTAAATAACAAATGCATGTTCTATGCAAAATTGAAACACGTATTCTGTGCAACAGCATATGCAAAATGCACATTCTACATATGTAATAAGGGAATGCATAGTCTACGTAAGAATGAAAGTATATTCTAACAAAACAAGTTCAATAGCAACTTTTCGATTCACCTTTCGGAAGAGTTGCGATATGAAAAAAGGATACACCTCGTTCAACAAATGGTGAACAACGATCACCAAAAACACAATTTCGAGCTTCTGCAGAGAGAATTTGAACTCAACAGTGACCTTTCCTTGCACCTCTCGGGAAACAGGGACAACCACAACATCAAGACACAAAATAGGAGCACTGGGCACTGGACAGCCACCAGATGAGGGTGACGGCCACCTGTCAGCCACCCTTTAAGATTGTCAGCCACCAATGGGGCCCGTCGGCCACCAGTGGTGGCCCGTCAGCCAACGATGGCAGATCGAGGCCAAGATGGTCTTTTCACCTCGGGTCTTTAAATATACTCACCCATACTTCATTCCTTCACTCCTCCAAAGCCGAAAAGCCTCACTCACTCTCTCTAGGCCTTCTTTCTCTCTAGATCCGAGTTTTATACGCATTTTCCAACGCCCTACGTACATTTTCTTTGCTAAACCATCTTAGTTTACTCCACTTTGAACCGATTGAAATTTGATTTTAGTGCTTTTTCTTGGAGTTTCACTACTTGAGGCTTGTTCCCCCCGAGTTTCTCTTGGGTTTGATGCCTTATTCCGGGTTTTGACTTTTTCTTCCATTTTTTCTCTCCTAGGGTTTGACTTTTTCAAAGTTTACCCCATTTTCTTCATTTTCTTCACTATTCATCAACTCTTCACCCATATTCCAGATGGTAGACAACATTCCACATGATGGAGCTCCTCTAGAGGCAAAGTTCGAGTTGAAGTTTGATTCTGAGGCGGAGTCGGAGCCATTACCACTAGGAGTGAGGCCTTTTGATTCGGCGAGGTACCATCCTCGGACGCATATTCTGCCTGCTGGAGGCATTAGTTACTTCACTGATTTTGCTACTGACGCACCAGCAGATCTCCTACCGAGGAAACCAGATTCCCATCTTTCAACTGTTGTCATTGAGGTACAACCTCTATTCACTTGCACATCTGATGTTCTTTACTTGCATTTCTTGCGTTGTCTCTCATCTAACTGTACTTTCATCACAGCCACCGCATTTGTTCTTTTCATCTAATTATTTTTACACTAGTTCACCTGTTCTCTACCATATGGTGACTCTCACACATACAGGGGCTATGGGGCCATGACGGCTAGAGATTGGTATGACGAGCTCCCCGCAGGAGTACGAGACATTATTGACGAGGCCGGCTTCATCCTATTTTGCTCTGGATTGACATGAGTTGCAGTGAGTTGTTCACTTCTTGGAGCGCAAGTGGAGAGATGGTGGGACACCACTAACTCTCTACACCTTTCCACTGCCGGAGAGATAACGATAACTCCTTACAACTTCGCCATGATCACAGGCCTAGGCGTAGGGGGTGATCTGATTCTTCTTTATCCTAATATGGGGGAGTGGGAGGCTACTTGGATTGAGCTACTGGGGGTGCGCCCACCTTTGTTCTAGACAGCTACGGTCAGATATAATTGGTTCGAGGAGAAGTTCCGGGAGACTGAGCCAGAGATAGTAGAGGAGATAGCGCAGTACGCTCGAGGTTTTTTGATGTTCCTCCTCGGTACCACCCTAATTGCGAACAGGGCGAACACCATAGGGTTATACCAGCTGAGCGCACTAGTGGTCCTTCCCAGAGTGAGTTTCTATGATTGGGGTGAGACTGACCTCACCACACTATATGACTATATGAGCTCGACTCCTTGCGGGAGTGGACACTTGATCGAAGGCTACTGGCGAGCCTGGGAGGTACACATCTCAGTTCCCTCATTACACTTTGCAGTTTCTATTCAGCATTTCTTGTTTTGCATCTGTTCAACACATGTATTTTCTACTTTGCATTTTCTATATCTATTCATGCACTGTATGCTTTCTACTTTGCATTTTCTATATATGTTCAAATTGTATTAATCACATATCACTGCGCTTTCTCCATAACTATGGGTGTAGGCATACTTCTCAACTCTTGCCTTAAAGCTTACAGTGGAGGTTCTGTTGACGGTCCCCTATTCGCGGGTGTACGATGGTCAGCTTCGCCGCAGGACTCGCGAGCCCTTCACTTTCTTCAGACATTACTTTGACACCGTAGCTGCCCATGAGGTAACCTAAAACACGATCATTATTTTTGCTCTACATCTGTTCTGATTCACATATTAGCAACTAACGATGGCTAATAATCTATTCATCTTGTATTTGCAAATCACGTGGCAGCCATGGGCTACGATACTGATGAGGGTTCGAGGCCAGTACACTATGGCCTTAGGAATATCACGCTCTCGTATTCTACTTAAGGGTCCAGTTTGCTAAACCTGGTACCCATGCGAGAGAATCGTGCGTCAGTCTCTAGGTCTGCCTGCTCCGTTCATGTTGATGACGCTACCAGAGTCCATGAGGTTAGAAGACAGCCTATCTATTGACGGGGTTATCCAATTCATGGTGGGCTTGGAGGCATAATACTTCCGAGACAAGGGTGATTATACGGTCTTCATTCAGACACACTTTATGCCACCTCTGACCCATGTTCGTGGAGGTGAGGGAGCGAGAGCTCCTACTGCGAGGGCGAGGCCTAGAGCAACTAGGATAGCCAGGGCCCATAGGAGAGGGGCTTCTCAGGCGAGGCAGAGGACCTGCTGGCCGGAGCTGCCTACTACTCTCACCTGTTGGCGGTATACTGGGGAGGCATATCAGATTCCGATTGAGCCTGCCGCAGTGGGGCATAGATTTGTCAGAGCTCATGACGCACCCCCGGTATGTACCACATTTTTAGTTTTTTCATCTCTTTCTGATATTTGTTCCTTCTGGACATTGATCATTCCCAATGCATTTGCAGGCACACTAGGATACATCGATGATCTGCTGGAGCTATTAGCCTCATTGAAGGTATAACATTGAGAAGGGAGGCATTGCCCGGCTTCCATGGCATTCAGGTCATTTCTTTAATTTTCTTACATTCCAGTTGTAGACGTCCCCGAACGCCCCCGAGAGGAAACGAGTCCCCCACCTTTCCGTTCGATATTGGGCTCACTACAGTTCAGGACTCTCAAATTGTCACGGTTCGTAATCTGAACCAAAGAGTCCAAATTCGGCAAATCGTTTTGAGAAAACAAATTTTGAAAGAAGTGCCAAACATGGACTGCTTTGCTAGATACAGAGTCGCCACCTAAATATTTTATTTTGGGGAAATTTAGGAAACCCTGACTCGTTGCCTAAGGCCACGTGTCCGTCATCACCAAAGCTGCCCTGGCTCGGGAAGTTGGCTACGATTGGGGAAGGTCACTTCGTGAGCACCCCCACTCGCCCGATCAAAGATCGGCCTCTACTAACCATGATATCTATTTTTGAAAACATTATGCGTTCTTATTCCGGTTATTAGCCTGGATTTACTACGTGATGCGCACAGCATACAAGTATAGACTGGATCGCCTGAATTGGAACAAAACATTTCATGTTTGTTTGTTTGAAAATGGTTTGATGGTGCTACCCGCGAGTAGGCTAAGACGTGGATTTGCCACCCTCAGGTGGGCTTAGAAAACATGATTTTGCCACTATCTAGTGGGCTTAAAACACACATTTGATGAATTGTTCCAATCCAAATAACCCAACCTTCACCCACAAGCATTCAGGCAGATATATCACATAAGCAATTAGCCTCATGGTAAGCATGCTATCATGGCAGTCACTCACACGCATGCAAGGATGCTAAAGCATAAAACTTACCGAGTACTCCAAGCCAAAAGGTGCATGCAAAACAGATGAATGAATGCAAACATGCTATCATACTGTATGCTAATTGAAACATGCCCTAATCTAACAATCATAAGCTGGTAAATAAAAGAGAGAAAGACGTGGGGTTGGAAGACATGCATCACACACACGCACACTTATTATAATTATGCCCTCGCACAGACGGTCCGAATTAAATGATATATAGTCCCAAATAAATAATACAGTCCGAATGAATACAGAATTCTAATTGATTAACAAATTAAACTAAGAAAGCTGTAAACTAGCATGCAAGCTAGGGACTGCCTCGACTCCGCTCCGGATGATGAATGATGCATGCTCAGGTTGCTTTGCGCGAAAATCCACTGCGATGCCCTAATTAACCTCTGTTTGCGATTGATTTCTTGGAAAGCGCGCCAAGCCCCGAAAGACTACTGATTCTTGATTTGCTGCAACAGAGAGCAGGAAAAGGGCATGGCAATGTATTTTCACAAATGTATGCATGCCTCGATCCTCGTGCCACCAATCACGCATCTCGATGCATGATGGCCGAGGAGTTGAATTGTGCAACTCAATATAGAATGAATGCACATGAAAAGAAAACAAAACCTAGACTCCATCATGGATAATCCGGAGTGTCGGCGACTGGGAATTGAGACACGTTCCGTCACTCGGAGTACGAAACGTATCTCGTTTCCCGTGCCTGGGCTAATTCCTATCCCAAACACAATGCAATATGCATGACATGCATGAATGCAACTAATATACAACCTAGCATGCACAATGCTATGAAATGGCATACACGATGCACGAGATAACATGGCATACACAATGCGCTAACATACAACCTAGCATACGCAATGCTATGAAATGAAATGGCATACACAATGCATAATGGACTTACACCAATATGAGTGGACCTCAGCCACACTCACATAAGAGGCCGTTAGATGAAAATGAGACAACTCGAGATGCGTACACGCATGCACGCAAACCGAGGACCGATCCTAAGGCACCGAATGCCACTTTAACGAGACATGGAAAGGCATGGAATATGTCATACTAGTATGCAAATTTCAGCAGCAAAAAGTGATGCAAAACAGCCCCGAAACATGACAATATGGCACCCGATGCATGAAATGGTCCCGAAATGCAAGATTAAGCACATGGAATGACTTGTAGCTACATCAAGCATGCATTATTTGATCATGACATGTGAAGAAAGATTCAAGGAAGTCCCAAAAAAAGCATGTTTACAGTTTAAAGAAGGCGAAATAGCAAACGCAAATGGGTCTAAGCTAGCATGCAAAAATGGCCCTGAAAGAGAGGTAATGAAGCAAGTCATAGCTGCTGGCCCCAAACAGATGAGGGCCCTTCAACAATGTTGAATAGGGGCACAAAATATGACCTTTTACAGTTTATTACCGAGCCAAAAACAGTAAACAAGCATGCTCAAAATACTATGCAAAACAAGGCCAAAAAGAGAGCTATAACACAAAGTACAAAAAGGATGCCTCAAGCATTAAAAGACCCTTAATGAAACATTAATAGGGGGTCAAAATAAGGCTGTTTTAAGTTCGGACCAGAGCCCAAAAACAGAAGCACAAGATGGTAATAAATCATGCAAAAATGGAGCCAAAAAAGGGATATAAAGGCAAGTGGAAGATAGAAGCCTCAAATAGTGATGAGCCCTTCAAAAACATTGAATAAGGTCTCAAAATAAGCCACATTACAGTTTATGACATGCCTCAAAACAATTTATACATAGGCCAAAAATACTACACAAGAAAATGGCATACAAGAGAGGTAATGAAGCAAGTGCAACAAGGAGGCCTCAAACAGTGAGAGGCCCTTAAACAAACATGAAAAATAGCTCAAAATAAGCCTAACTCCAGTTAGGGTCGGAGCCTAAAACAGCAAGTAAGTATGGCTAATGTATTGAACAAAATAAAGCACAAAAAAGGAGAATAGGGACTCACCCTTGAAGACTAGTCTTTGACACCCTTTTGCACCAAGATGCAGCACTCCTAGGCTCTGAAGAACAACCTCCAGCTGCTGGAATGGAGGATGGAAGGGTGGGGCTATGGGTTGGTGAAGAAATGAGTGTAGGACTTGAGAGTTTGGAGCTTGGAAATATAGAGAGAGAGAGAGAGATACAAGGCAAGAGGCTTGGGGGAAATTTTTGTAACCCTAAGAACAGAGCTGGAGCTGCTGTTATATAGACAAAAGAGGGGGGAAAAGGGGGGGGAAAATGGAGGGAAATGAATCAAGTTTCCCTCAAAAAATGCACCCCCCCGGATACAGAATCTGGGGGGAAAAAGAGGGTGTATCTGCACTGTACTTGATGCAAGGATTCTGGCCGGCCAGTTATTGAGGTTGAAGGTAGCCGGCCGGCTTTCCCCATGGCCGGCCGACCAAGGGTCAAAAGGGTCAATGAGAATTAATGGCCGGCCACCACAGAAAGAGGGCCTCTCATGTGTGCACAACACAACCCTGTGGCCAAAAACTGGAGAAAGTGAACCAGGAGAGAGAACAACCCACTTTTAGGAGGGGTTCAAAAGAGTCAAAAAGAATTACTGGCCGGCCACCAAATATTGGTGGCCTCCCAGATGTGTACATCACAAATATGGGGTTTAGGGTTCAAGAAAATGGCCCAAGGGTGGTCAACATTGGCTTTGAAGTGAGAAAAATCGGGCGACGGAGGGCGATGAAGGGATAAAGTTGGCTGACAGAACAATTACTGGCCTCCCATCCTTCTATGACCTTCCTAGCAATGAAACAAAGGTCCCTGCCAAAAATGAACCAAAATCGATGCAAAATGAAGGTTAGGGGGCCGGAACGCGCAGCCCGAGGCCCCGCAAACTGACTGTTAGGGACCGAAAATGGTGTTCGACCACGAAGTTGGTCTCTCGGACCACAGTGTCCCTCAAAAGGGAGCAAATAAGATGTATGCCAAAAACTGGGGCAAACGGAGGTGGTTAAGCGGTCCCGAACCGAGGCACACGGCCAACGGCTCTGAAAAATCAGAAACCGGGCTCCAAATGGGAAAATGGACTACGACCACGAAACGTAGCCTACGGCCACTGAGAGATGATCTACGAGACCTCTCCCTCCCTTCGGGAAGAGAAAACAGAGAAAACAGAGTCTGGTTCGCAAACCGAGGCAAAGCACAAAAGAGTCCGGAAGTCCGGAGGCAAGGCTCGCAGCCGAGACTCTGAAACCTCTGAACGAGCACGATATGCAACATCACCAAGCGCTCAATCGGTGACGTCTGAGTCTTAAGGTCGGTCAAAAATGGGGTGTCTACAGTTGCCCCACTTTGACAGAACTCGAAAGTCATAAGTGACGGGAGTGAATGTCAAAGCCCCAGAGACGACCCATTTTTGACAAGGCCGAAGACTTAGACAAACAGGCAAGACAACAAAGATGTGCCCGCAGGCAGGGGCAAAATGCAACCGAAAATGCAAGAAGTTGAAGGTAACTCATGACCATGCAAATGCAGCAAGCTGTAATGAAGCAAGTATTCGCAAATAGATGCAACAGTTTTAAGCAAGAATGCAAAGCAACAACTACATTTCATGCAGTTAGGAATGTAGAGAATTATTCAATTCTCATCGCGTCTCACACGGAGAAGATACGATACCTGCGCGATTCATCTAGTCGCACCAGCTTCGAATAAACCGTACATACAATATCGTGCCTGCAAAAGGAAGAAATTCAACAAGTACAACATATCTAACAACATATGTTCAATGTGATATCGCATGTAGACAATCGCGGTGTCGATGGAAAAGTGCATCGCAATGCGGGAAGAAACGCGCGTGACAACGCAGGTTCAAGCACGGAGGCTCGGTGATGTCAAAGAGGCGTGTATAACAATGCAAGTATGTGCATGAGAATGCAAGTTATGTGCATGATAATGCAGAACAAGCGTAAACCAGGATGCATGTTCGTCACAAAATAATGAGCAAGGAAATGCGCATTTCGGCGAGGGCGATTCGATCGCAACCTCCGGTTCACCTTCCGGAGAGGTTACAACATGTTCAAAAAGGATACATCTCACTTTTGATGAGTAATGATGAGACACCCAACGGAAGTTGAAGCTGAGGTTCCGGCGGAGCGATTTCGCTCTCACTTCTGATGAGTAATGATGAGACACACATCGGAAGTTGAAGCTGAGGTTCCGGCGGAGCGATTTTGCGACAGGAAGTGCACTTCTCTTGTACTTTTTCAGGTCCCGGGGACTCCAATCCTCCTCAAAATTTGCAGGGACCTTGGGGGGCATGTGGGGAACACCACCGGCCAGTTTTATTGGGTGAGGGAGGCCACCGACCATTTTTTGAAAAGTGAATGGCCGGCCTGCCAGAAAAAGTGACCGGCCGGCCACTTTGCTAAATCCGGGGGCAGTTTTGTCTTTTCGGCCTCTTTTCTTTAAATACACTTATCCAAACACTTTGAGCTCGTAAGTGGAGCTCCGAAATCCTCCTCCCTAGCTTCCCAAACCATTTTCTCCCTCAGATCTGTGCTCTATACGCGTTTTCCAACGTCCCACGCAAGTTGTTTTCGCGAAATCTTTCAGTTTTAAGCACTTTGAACCGATTAAATTTTGGTTTCGGGGCTTCTTTTCTCATTTTTGCCACTTGAGGTGAGTTTGCCTCAATATTTGGAAGATTTTCTCGGGAGTTGACTTTTGTTGACTTTTTCATTTCCCGAGAGTTGACTTTTGTTGACTTTTTCCAATTTTGGCTCATTTTTGCTCATTTTTTGCCCCTTCTTGCAGATTTCTCAAAATGGCGGGTCAATTTCCCCACGGCGGAGGTTCCCCAGGCGTCGGAGGCGAGCCTGACATCATGTCTCTGCCTCCGAGGGTTCGCCCCTTCATACCCGAGAGGTATGACCCACCAGTACACGTTCTTCCGCGGGCTGTTTTTCATCATTTCACCGAGTTTGACGAGCGAGCACCTAGGGATCTCCTCATGCAGGAGCCTGAGTATCATCTCTCCCATGAGGCACGAGAGGTATTTACTTCATTTTTACCTTTTCTGTAACGTATTATGAATTTTTCTTGTATTCTGTTTGCACTCTGAACACACGGTTCAATCACTTGAATTTCTGAACACTCAGCCCAAAAACTGATTGTGAACACACAGCACACACCGGTTGAGGGTTGAACACGCAGCTCACACACTAATTTTTTGAACACACAGTCCAAATTGAAGGTGAACACGCAGCCCAAACACTGATTTTCAGAGCACACAGCCCAAATTGAAGGTGAACACGCAGCCCACACTGATTGAGAGTTGAACATGCAGCCCAAACACTAATTTTCTGAACGCACAGCCCAGATTGAAGGTGAACACGTAGCCCACACTTATTGAGAGTTGAATACGGAGCCCAAACACTGATTTTCAAAGCACACAGCCCAAATTGAAGGTGAACACGCAGCCCACACTGATTGAGAGTTGAACAAGCAGCCCAAACACTGATTTTCGGAACACACAGTCCAAATTCAAGGTGAACACGCAGCACACACTGATTTTCTGAGCACACAGCCCAAATACTGATTTTTAGAGCACACAGCCCAAATTGATGGTGAACACGCAGCCCACACTGATTGAGAGTTGAACACGCAGCCCAAATACTAATTTTCAGAGCACACAGCCCAAATTAAAGGTGAACATGCAGCCCACACTGATTGAGAGTTGAACACGCAGCCCAAACACTGATTTTCTGAACACACAGTCCAAATTGAAGGTGAACACACAGCCCACACTGATTTTCTGAGCACACAGCCCAAATACTGATTTTTAGAGCACACAACCCAAATTGAAGGTGAACACGCAGCCCACACTGATTGAGAGTTGAACACGCAGCCCAAACACTGATTTTCTGAACACACAATCCAAAGTGAAGGTGAACACGCAGCCCACATAGATTGAGAGTTGAACACGCAGCCTAAACACTGATTTTCTGAACACACAGTCCAAATTGAAGGTGAACACGCAACCCACACTGATTTTCTGAGCACACAGCCCAAATACTGATTTTCAGAGCACACAGCCCAAATTGAAGGTGAACACGCAGCCCACACTGATTGAGAGTTGAACACGCAGCCGAAACACTGATTTTCTGAACACACAGTCCAAACTGAAGGTGAACACGCAGCCCACACTGATTTTCTGAGCTGACAGCCCAAATACTGATTTTTAGAGCACACAGCCCAAATTGAAGGTGAACACGCAGCCCACACCGATTGAGAGTTGAACACGCAGCCCAAATACTAATTTTTAGAGCACACAGCCCAAATTGAAGGTGAGCACGCAGCCCACACTGATTGAGAGTTGAACACGCAGCCCAAACACTGATTTCAGAGCACACAACTGTAGACACCACATTTTTGACCGTCCTCAAGACTTGGATGTCACCGTTTGAACACCCGGTGATCATCCATTTTTGTGTTCGTTTGGAGTTCCCAGACGCCTCGGCTACGCGCTTTGCCTCAGGATCTCTGGACTCGAGTCTTTAGTTTCTGGTTTTACACCAAACACTTGTGCTTTTTCCTTGGAGGGAGGAGAATGGCTTGTTGGCCATCCTCACATTCCACCGGCCTTCCCCTAGCATCACTGGCTGTGTAGGGGTTCCACCGGCCATGGTTTCTTAAAATCAATGGTCGGTCGGCATAATATACTGCCGACCGACACTTTTTTTTTTGCCGGTGACATCTTTTGCTGGCTGGTGTGACTCCTTTGCACCCTTGAGGCATGGGGCATGCCAGCTGTGCCAGCTGGAATGCACCATCACTTCTCCCCGTGCATTTTTTGGCTGGTGTGAACCTTTGAACCCCCTTTCCTTCTAGAAGCTTGGCCAGCTGTATTAGCTTCTCCAAGAAGCCAAGAACCCTTTTGCACCCTTTGCCCCTTTCATCTAGCTTCTTGGAGAAGCTTAGAACCTTGGCCTTTGCCTATATAAGCACTCATCCTCTCCCTTTGTTTGGGGATTAGAGCTTTTGAATCAAAAAACCAGAGCTTCTATATCTATACATCTGATATATTATCCTCTCTCTCTATATCTCTCTCTTTCTCATCCTTAGGGTGTGTTTGGAAGCCTAAAAGTGCATTTTTAAAAACCAGAGTTTATATACATATATCTGCTAGATATATCATCTCCCTCTATATCTCTCTCTCTCATCCTTAGGGTGTGTTTGGAAGCCCAAAAGTGCATTTTGGCCTTAGTTTTGCACCAAAACACACACCATTACACCTTGCTCCGAGATTGAGAGGCTTGGGGGGTTGATTCTTGAGTTTTTGGACTAATTTTGATCAAAAGAAGAGGGCTGGACCAATTGTTCTTCAAAGGATCTTCAAGGGTAATCACTTTGCTTTAGTTTCCCCAAACTTGCACTAGTCTTTTACCTATCTTGCTTGCTGATTTAGTTTTTGTGCATAACATAAAAAAGGCTTATATTTTCATGCTTAAGAACTTTCATTAAGGGTCTTTTGTGGTTTGAGTTCAAACTCACCCTCTTAGGCCTTATTTGGCCTTTTTGGTGCTTCATTTGTGAGGCTTTGTTTGCTTGAGTATTTTGGTCTTCTCACCACTGACAACCAGTGGATTTTCAGTGGTAAGGAAGGTGGTTTGAAGTCTTGTATAGGGGAGGGACACCCCTGTCCCTTCATTGCCTTATTTCCTTGCCTTTTGGCTTAAAGGGAAACATGCATGCTTTTGGCTTAAAGAGTAACATGTATGCTTGATTGGTTTTAGCCATATTTCAGAGCTTTTTGGGTGTCTTTAGGTCACATATGATCTCTATTTTTGGTTGGATTTGCACCCATTTGCATGCTTAACATACTTGCTTCACATTCCTCTATTTGGCCTAGAAATGCATCTTGTGTTTAGGCCATGATTCTTGCATGTGTTAGCCTAATTTCATGAAGATATTGGCATTATTTTACCTTGTTCAAGGTCTGTTGGCCATTTGTTTTAGCCATGCTTGCCATGTTTGGTGTCCTCTCTTTATGTTTTGGCTTGTAAGCCTTGAGCATATTGGCCTCTAGCATGTGTAGGTTGGACCATCTTCATGATTTGGCATCATCTAGGGTCATATTTCAGTCCATAAATCATGCTTGTATGCTTGCATGTGTGACCTCTTTCATGCTTTGAGGGTGTGCCCTTTTATGCCTAGAATTGAGCTTTGGTGCATGCATCTCATTGGAGCCACTTTAGCTGCCATATTAGTAGGTTTTGGGGTCTATTTTTGCATGCTAAAACCCTGTTTTGACTTGTCCAATTCATGCCATGAGTGGTCATGTTGGTGGAAGTAAAATGCCCCTTTTTGTGCCTTAGCCTTAGGCCCATTGGCTTGCATGTTGGCATGAGAGTTTGTCCATCATTGTGGGCACTTTTTGGCACTGTTTTGAAGTGAGTTAAGGTCTGCTCCTTTACCATTTTAAGCCACCATTGCATGCTTGTTTCATGTTTGTTGCATGATTGCTTCATTAGGTGTTGTAACATGATGATCCCATTGCTTAAATTGTCCATATTTGCATTGCATTTGCATCTTGCATGCCTAGCATTGCATACTTGCCATATTAGTTGCATGGCATTTGGCATGCCTTGCATTTTCATCTCATCATTGTATCTTCGAGTCATGTTTGCATAACATGCATTGCATTACTTGGTTTGGGGTGTCAAACCAAGTGTGAGGGTTAAAGAGCGTTCATACTGTAAGTGATGCAACGTGCCTTAACTCTCGGTCACCGGGGCCTTAGACTTCGACATGATAAGGCCTTAGTCCTCATTTGTGTGTTGCATGTATTCTTACATCAAATGGCAAGCTTGATCTATTGGGCTATCGTGCACCATTGATGGCTCAAGGATCGAGGGCCATGCTTCCCTGAGTTCAACACATGATGGGAAACATGACCATGCTCACATGTGCCTGAAATCCCATGCCATATACTGTCTGTTCTCTGTTGTTGTCAAAATTGTCTTCTGCAGGAAGTTTCTGCCGACCGGCAGCATTCAATGTCGACCGGCCATAGGTGAATGGCCGATTGCGTGTGAGTGTTGCCATGACAAATGCATCCTGTATGTGTTACATTAGGCAATTTGACATGAACTAGGACCATGCATGTTGGCTAACTAGTTTATTGTTTTGGCATGGAGTACGATGTAAGTATTTATGCTTTAGCATCCCGCATGCGTGTGAGTGTTGCCATGACAGTATGCTTGCCATGCGGCTAAATGCTTATGTGATAAATTGTTTGAATGCCTGTGGGTGGAGGTTGGACTGCCTGAGTTGGAAAAGTTCATTGAAAATCCGTATTTTAGCCTACTTGCGGGTAGCAAATTCCAAAACGTTTTCCAAAATAAACGGATGTGCAGTGCTTATTTCCAAATTAGGCAATCTAGTATATACTTGTATGCTGTGCGCATCACATAGTAATTCTAGGCTAATAATCGGAATAAGAACACATAACGTTTTCAAAACTAGATATCACGGTTAGTAGAGGCCGGTCTTCAGACCAGGCGAGAGGGGGTGCCCTTAGCTGACCTTCCCCAATCGTACCCAAGCTCCCGAGCCGAGGCAACTTTGGCAATGACGGACACGTGGCCTTTGGCACCGAGTCAGGGTTTCCTAAATTCTCCAATTTTAAAATATTTAGGTGGCGACTCTGTATCTGGCAAAGCAGTCCATGTTTGGCACTCCTTTTCAAAAAATCTGTTTCTCAAAACGATTTGTCGGATTTGGACTCTTTGGTTCAGATTAAGAACCGTGACAACAAATCGAGTCCGAACTGTAGTGAGGGCCGCACATGGGCGCGTCTACAACAGCCCAAATTGAAGGTGAACACGCAGCCCACACTGATTGAGAGTTGAACACGTAGCCCAAACACTAATTTTCTGAACACACAGTCCAAATTGAAGGTGAGCACGCAGCCCACACTAATTGAGAGTTGAACACGCAGCCCAAACACTAATTTTCTGAACACACAGTCCAAATTAAAGGCGAACAGGCGGCCCACACTGATTGAGAGTTGAACATGCAGCCCAAACACTGATTTTCTGAACACACAGTCCAAATTGAAGGCGAACACGCAGCCCACACTGATTTTCTGAGCACACAGCCCAAATACTAATTTTCAGAGCACACAGCCCAAATTGAAGGTGAACACGCAGCCCACACCAATTGAGAGTTGAACACGCAGCCCAAACACTGATTTTCTGAACACACAGTCCAAATTGAAGGTGAACATGCAGCCCATACTGATTTTCTGAGCACATAGCCCAAATACTGATTTTCAGAGCACACAGCCCAAATTGAAGGTGAACACGCAGCCCACACTGATTGAGAGTTGAACACGTAGCCCAAACACTGATTTTCTGAACACATAGTCCAAATTGAAGGTGAACACGCACCCCACACTGATTTTCTGAGCACACAGCCCAAATACTGATTTTCAGTGCACACAGCCCAAATTGAAGGTGAACATGTAGCCCACACTGATTGAGAGTTGAACACGCAGCCCAAACACTGATTTTCAGAGCACACAGCCCAAATTGAATTTCGAAGCACACAGCCCACTTACTTTACTTTGCGCGCAGCCTATTCATTTTATTTGCACGCAGCTTATTCATTTCATTTGCATGCAGCTTATTCATTTTATGCTGAAACACCTATTCATTCCGAATGCAGGTGACTTCTCGCAATGTGCGGGGGTATGGCTCTACTGCGGCGAGAGACTGGTATGCCGAGCTCCCGAAGGCTATTCGGGACTTGGTTGACTTGACGAGGTTTGGGCCCTTCTGTACTGGGCTATCCCGTTGCCCTGCTAGGAGGACGCTGATGGCTGCCTTGGTGGAGAGATGGTGGGACACCACCAACTCCTTCCATTTTTCTGCTACGGGGGACTTGACTATGACCCCCTTTGACTTTGCCGTACTAACTGGCCTTGACATGGGAGGTTGGCCTATCCCTTACAATGAGGACATGGGTCAGTGGGAGGCTGCCTGGATATATTTGCTGGGGGCTCGCCCATCTGTTGATAGAGCTTCGGGGAGAGTCCGATACACCTGGTTCTCTTCCCATTTCCGGCGGGAGGAGATGGAGCCCGGGACTCCTGATGAGGCGACACAGTATGCCCGCGGCTTCCTGATGTTCCTCTTCCGGACCACTTTGTTTGCCGACAGGGGGAACACTGTAGGGCTCTATCTGCTGAGTGCTTTGGTGGACCTATCACAGGTCAGACGATACGACTGGGGTGGCGCCGGCTTGGCTACCCTTTATTGCTATATGAGCGCGACCTCCCGCGGACGGGGGGACTTACTTGGCGGCTATTGGAGAGCCTGGGAGGTACTTTCTGCCCTCTTGATTTACATTTCTGCTCCTCATTACTTGCACATTGCACACACGACGCACTTTATATTCTGTATCATGCACTTTGCCCTCAGCACTTCGTATCCTGCTTTGTTTTCCACAGTTGTGGGTCTATGTATATTTCCCGACATTGGCCCCGGAGTTGGTGGTAGTGGCACCCCTCGTGACCCCATACTCACTGGTATTTGAAGGCCAGCACCGGCCAAGACCTCGGGAGTCTCTCCTTTTTCTGCAGCTGTATTTTGACACGGTGCGGTCGACGGAGGTATTTCAGAACTCTCAGTTCTTTCTGCTTTCATCTTTGATTTGTCCTGTACATTTTTTATTTCTGCTTGGTTTATGCGTCTGTTATCCGCAGATTACATGGCAGCCATGGACGCCTTTAGGTGAGGGTCTCCGATTCCAGTTTGCCGGAGGGTGGGGTGCCTCCCGGTACAGGATTCTGTTCGAAGGGCCAATTGGCCGGGCCTGGTTTTTGGGAGACCGCTTCTTGTGTCAGGTCTGGGGGTATACTTCTCAGGACCCTCCTTCAGCACCCCCAATTGATATGCGGATTGCTGATATGCTCATTTCCCAGGATGTTTGGACCGGGATAATAATAAGTCGTTCTCCGGACCGGGCTAACTCCAAGCTTCGTTTTATCCAGCCCTTCTTACCGTGGCCCAATGAATGGCCCATTACCTAGCTCGACCCAATTTATATATAAATTACCCTATCAAGTGTGATAATATATACACTACTACTTTTTAATCACACTTTTTAAATGAGTATGATTATATACATATTTTTTAATCACACATTTTAATTAAAGTGTAATTATTTATATATTTTTTAATCACACTTTCTAATTAAAGTGTGATTATATATACATTACTACTTTTTAATTACACTTTTTAAATAAGTGTAATTATATATATATACTCCCTAAATAGGTGTAATTATATAAAATATTCTAATTTAATTTTTATATAAAATATACAATTTTTAAATTTGCGTCTCTATTCTACACCAATGAATGACAAAGTACAACTTTTTCTATTCTCAACAAATACTACAAGAAATTAAAATTTTAGAGACAAATTTTTAAGAATAAAAATAATTTATCTGCAAAAATTATACTTTTAAAAGCAAAATAAAAGAATTTTGAAAAAAAAAAAATTTAATCATACTATTACATTTTTGAGACAAATCTATTTCATTGTAAAATAATTAGTGACTTTTTATCTACCATTTTAATTGGTCCCAATAAACACAACTAATACATTATTTTATTCTATTTGCGTTCTTTGAACTTCAATAGTCGGGAGGTTTCATTCAAAGGCTCTCTCTCTCTCACTCTCTCGATCGATCGAATCCCTAATTTCCTTCTCCATAGAATTGGGGGTTTGTTGATTTCGATCCCTGATCTGATCTCAGAGACTCTTGATCTGCACTTCTAATCGGTGCTTTGTTGATTTCGTCCCCAAGGAGTCTCATATCGTCTCTCTCAATAGCGATTTCCGTATCCAGGCTTGATCGATTAATCGATTTCAATCTCATTGATTTGGTTTTCAATCTGTTGTTCGCATTTGTTCTTCAAAAATGCTTATTTATCGGTGTAATGTTTGTGTTGATTATGTGGTATAACAGCCTTTTCAACACTGACTCTATCCCCAAGGAACAACACCAATGGCAACAAGAGCAAGAATGTTGTAGCATCATCTATATCTCTTCGTCAGAAAACACTAAGTTCGATCTTGGAACTGAAGGAATTGGCCTCTTCGCTCTTGGGCTCCGCCAAGCGCCATCTCGATCGCTTGCATTTGGAGATCCTCAAGGACCTTCAGCTTCTCTCTCTCTCTCTCTCTCTCTCTCTCTCTCTCTCTCTCTCGTCTTCATAAACGATTAAAGGTATCTGTCGCTCTCTCTAAAATTTTATCATGATGTGCTCTAATTGCTTGATCGAAATTTCACCACAGAACTACAGGTTGAGTTTTGATTGTTCTGTCTCTGTCTCTATGTGAGCACACGCGAGTGTGTTCTCCTCTGCATTGTTATTATTATTATTTGTAATCTCGAGTTCATTTCCAGAAAGAAAGAAAAAAAAAATTGCAGAATGAGAGGTTGAAATGTTAGATTTTTGTGAGATGAACTGAATTGTCATTGGAAAAGAAAAGTGTCATGGTGAGAAATTCTGTACAGTTTAAACTTATAGATGCTTCTGGCTTGCTCTTACTTTTGCTTTAAATACCATCACGGCAAGGCCTTAATGGCATAGTTTTGTTATGGGGCAATGATTAAAGTTTGTTTGTGAAGAATGGAAGAAAGAATTATGCAGCTAGCAATGAGAATATATTGGAAAATATTAACAAGAGTTATAATAGTTTTATCTAAGCAATTAAAGATTTTACATGGAAGAGTGTTGTTTGCATTGAAATATCAATATGGAATCTCACCTTCCTAAATAGCATGTCAGCATCGTAGAATAAGGAAAGCGATTGGTGTCAGGAAGAGTTTAAAAGTACAGCAGGAGAGCATATGGAGTTTGAGATGTTTTAGCGCTCGAACTACTTTGATGCTGTAATGAAAAGGTGTTTGATTTTCATTTTAAGAATGAGATTTCATATCCTTGTTTTTATTTTTATCTGATATATATAATATATAGTGTACATGTAACTTCAAAAATTCGCGGCGTGTTAAAGATTATGACATATTAATACTGACTTATTGTCCTAAGATTATGCAAAGAGGCTGAGAATTGCAGAGAGGCATTGTTCTTATGAGGGGCTGTGAGCATTTTTCATGCAGGATTTGCCATTGGTTCCGGTTTGGACATGAATTGAGGCTTTTCGAATGCCTTCTCTGCAATTTTTTTTTTTTAAAAAAACATATTGAAAAGCTAATAGATTTTCAATTACTAAAAAATTTAACACTATACATAACATGGTTTGAAATTGGGTGGAAAATATTTCCATTGAGAAGGTTTTTATATCTTCTTTCTCTAGTTCAATGGATAAACTGACATATTAATTATGAGTTTTAAGAACCTTTTTTTTAACTGTTTCTTGTTAAATATAAGGACTTTGTAATGTGACTAGGATTGATCACTTAAATTGGTGACATTGATTTTCCACCAGAAAATGGAGATCTGGATTGGATCTCAATTTTGAAGGATGTGAATCCAAGTAATAGAAACTTGCAAGTAACTTTATTTCCCTAAAATGTCCTTTCTTTGTGATTTTCTCTTCTAAAGTGTCTTCAGTTATTTCGCTTCATATGGTCCCCAAAACAAAAACAAAAATAAAAAATAAAAACCATTTCTGCTAAAATATGAAAAAGTAAGATCAAGGCTATTTTGATAATCACCTAAGA
Organism: Camellia sinensis; assembly: GCF_004153795.1. Classification (NCBI taxonomy): domain Eukaryota; kingdom Viridiplantae; phylum Streptophyta; class Magnoliopsida; order Ericales; family Theaceae; genus Camellia; species Camellia sinensis. Next base: position 3,306,713 of record NW_021024630.1, on the reverse strand, counting down.
ACAATAACCCATCTCTACAAAATTCAAAAAGTTATTTCAAAAACATGCTTTCCAGTGAAGTCTTGTGATTTCATGGTCTCAGCTTCACAAAATGAGGTGTGAACCCCGAAATATTTAGGAATTGATTGGGGTTCTTGAAGTGATGTACTAATCATTTGACTGTTACGATCTTTCTATTTATGGATCCATATCTCTTTGTTATGGGGCCAAGACTATGAGATTATCTCTCTATCAACAGATTATTGTGATTCAATATTTGACCTAAATACGCAAATGTAGGTAGAAGGAGTAACTACACTAATTCACTCAACACAAGTGTCATGGGATAACACTCTGGACCATGCATCATATTTCAGAGTTGGCAAGGTATTTGAGTTTACTAACCAATTAGAATTGTGAATAATATAGAATAGAATTGTGATAAATAAGTCGAAATTCTATATCATAATATATCGTATTGCTAGATTTATTGTTCTGTTTTATAATATTCAAGTTCTTGTGAAGCTCTTTTTGGTTGTAGATTGTGGAGGCAAAAGTTCACCTAGTGCTGAGGCCCTTGCCACTAACAAGGTTTGGAGAGTTTAACCGTCTGGAGAGTTTAACCTTCTGTACACCCCGGAAAAATGAATGCCCAAAAACATGAATACATGAATCTGTCAGTCTGTAGGTGATGGGGGTTCCCAGCATCTATGGCGATGCAAGTTTTCCATGCCCTTAGAAGTGATAGGTTCGAGTAAGCCAGTAAGCAGCACTGGTATAGAACTTTCTGAATTTATCTTTTTGTATCCAGATAAAATTTTCTGATACTCTTTTATTTTATTTTATCCATAATTTTTGTGATCAGTAAAGTTATTAGAAAAAAACAAAGGGGGCAGAGCATAAGCATTTGTGACACATATGAGTAAACATAAAAAGCTATAAACCCTTGATAAAACAACATAATCCTAATTCTCCACAATATTGAAGTCTTAGGAAATAAGTTTAACCTTCCAGTCCTCAAAAAAAAAAAAGAAAAAGAAGAAGCTTCTTGCACTGATGCAAGCAAGCCCCATCATTTACAGATTGATGAGGCTTGCTTGCACCGAAAAAAGTTACCTCTCTCTTTTGCTCTCTTGTTTGTCGTACTGCAGTTGCTTGAAGCAGCTTGTTGTCTTACAAACATAGCGGCAGGAAAGCCAGAAGAAACTAAAGCTTTGTTGACTGCTTACCATTGCTCATTGCTAATCTTGGAGGTTAGTGATGGTTTCTGCATTTTCCATTCAATGTGAAAGAATGTAAATGTTTCTTTCTTTTACTTATCAGAAAAAGTAAATGTTTTTTCTTGTTCTTCTTCCTTTTGTGTGTAGTATTTTTTTCTTTCTCCATTTCCTCTTCATAAATTAATACCAGAAAGTTGTTATGGCTTTATGAGACCTAAGAGTGACTGACAGTAATTAAAGATACTAGGTTAAGTACTATACATTGAAGTTGGATTACATAACCAAGTAATTAAAGATACCAGGTTAACACTCAAATATTGGAACTGTGGGGGATTGTTCATTTGTTTGCTCTTTTGGAGTTGACCCATCTTGACTTGGTATATTAATTGTTTTTCTTTCTCTACCTTGATCTGAGCTTTAATTCTTGTTGGGATTTAGTTTAGTTTACTCTCTCTGTTGATGTGTTGCTGTAATAATTTTTTGATAAAATCTTTTCAAGGCTATGATTTACTAATGTGTTTATATATACTGTTCAATCATGCTCCATAGGCTACAGGAAAACCAGTCTTCATATAAAGAGTGAGGGTAATATTGATAAATCCAAATTCAGTAACCTTTTGTTATTTCATAATTGGATAGTGAACCAATTATGCAGTTCTTTTTTCTTTTATTTATTTATTTTTTAATTTCAAATTAGTTGGATTATGAATCAATGGAAGTCGAGTTAAGTTGAGTTCTTGTTTGCTAGAAATACCATGTTTAGAGTGATTTGGTGAGAAATGAGGATTAGTTGGATTATGAATCAATGGAAGTCGAGTTAAGTTGAGTTCTTGTTTGCTAGAAATACCATGTTTAGAGTGATTTGGTGAGAAATGAGGATTAGTTGGATTATGAATCAATGGAAGTCGAGTTAAGTTGAGTTCTTGTTTGCTAGAAATACCATGTTTAGAGTGATTTGGTGAGAAATGAGGATTAGTTGGATTATGAATCAATGGAAGTCGAGTTAAGTTGAGTTCTTGTTTGCTAGAAATACCATGTTTAGAGTGATTTGGTGAGAAATGAGGATTAGTTGGATTATGAATCAATGGAAGTCGAGTTAAGTTGAGTTCTTGTTTGCTAGAAATACCATGTTTAGAGTGATTTGGTGAGAAATGAGGATTAGTTGGATTATGAATCAATGGAAGTCGAGTTAAGTTGAGTTCTTGTTTGCTAGAAATACCATGTTTAGAGTGATTTGGTGAGAAATGAGGATTAGTTGGATTATGAATCAATGGAAGTCGAGTTAAGTTGAGTTCTTGTTTGCTAGAAATACCATGTTTAGAGTGATTTGGTGAGAAATGAGGATTAGTTGGATTATGAATCAATGGAAGTCGAGTTAAGTTGAGTTCTTGTTTGCTAGAAATACCATGTTTAGAGTGATTTGGTGAGAAATGAGGATTAGTTGGATTATGAATCAATGGAAGTCGAGTTAAGTTGAGTTCTTGTTTGCTAGAAATACCATGTTTAGAGTGATTTGGTGAGAAATGAGGATTAGTTGGATTATGAATCAATGGAAGTCGAGTTAAGTTGAGTTCTTGTTTGCTAGAAATACCATGTTTAGAGTGATTTGGTGAGAAATGAGGATTAGTTGGATTATGAATCAATGGAAGTCGAGTTAAGTTGAGTTCTTGTTTGCTAGAAATACCATGTTTAGAGTGATTTGGTGAGAAATGAGGATTAGTTGGATTATGAATCAATGGAAGTCGAGTTAAGTTGAGTTCTTGTTTGCTAGAAATACCATGTTTAGAGTGATTTGGTGAGAAATGAGGATTAGTTGGATTATGAATCAATGGAAGTCGAGTTAAGTTGAGTTCTTGTTTGCTAGAAATACCATGTTTAGAGTGATTTGGTGAGAAATGAGGATTAGTTGGATTATGAATCAATGGAAGTCGAGTTAAGTTGAGTTCTTGTTTGCTAGAAATACCATGTTTAGAGTGATTTGGTGAGAAATGAGGATTAGTTGGATTATGAATCAATGGAAGTCGAGTTAAGTTGAGTTCTTGTTTGCTAGAAATACCATGTTTAGAGTGATTTGGTGAGAAATGAGGATTAGTTGGATTATGAATCAATGGAAGTCGAGTTAAGTTGAGTTCTTGTTTGCTAGAAATACCATGTTTAGAGTGATTTGGTGAGAAATGAGGATTAGTTGGATTATGAATCAATGGAAGTCGAGTTAAGTTGAGTTCTTGTTTGCTAGAAATACCATGTTTAGAGTGATTTGGTGAGAAATGAGGATTAGTTGGATTATGAATCAATGGAAGTCGAGTTAAGTTGAGTTCTTGTTTGCTAGAAATACCATGTTTAGAGTGATTTGGTGAGAAATGAGGATTAGTTGGATTATGAATCAATGGAAGTCGAGTTAAGTTGAGTTCTTGTTTGCTAGAAATACCATGTTTAGAGTGATTTGGTGAGAAATGAGGATTAGTTGGATTATGAATCAATGGAAGTCGAGTTAAGTTGAGTTCTTGTTTGCTAGAAATACCATGTTTAGAGTGATTTGGTGAGAAATGAGGATTAGTTGGATTATGAATCAATGGAAGTCGAGTTAAGTTGAGTTCTTGTTTGCTAGAAATACCATGTTTAGAGTGATTTGGTGAGAAATGAGGATTAGTTGGATTATGAATCAATGGAAGTCGAGTTAAGTTGAGTTCTTGTTTGCTAGAAATACCATGTTTAGAGTGATTTGGTGAGAAATGAGGATTAGTTGGATTATGAATCAATGGAAGTCGAGTTAAGTTGAGTTCTTGTTTGCTAGAAATACCATGTTTAGAGTGATTTGGTGAGAAATGAGGATTAGTTGGATTATGAATCAATGGAAGTCGAGTTAAGTTGAGTTCTTGTTTGCTAGAAATACCATGTTTAGAGTGATTTGGTGAGAAATGAGGATTAGTTGGATTATGAATCAATGGAAGTCGAGTTAAGTTGAGTTCTTGTTTGCTAGAAATACCATGTTTAGAGTGATTTGGTGAGAAATGAGGATTAGTTGGATTATGAATCAATGGAAGTCGAGTTAAGTTGAGTTCTTGTTTGCTAGAAATACCATGTTTAGAGTGATTTGGTGAGAAATGAGGATTAGTTGGATTATGAATCAATGGAAGTCGAGTTAAGTTGAGTTCTTGTTTGCTAGAAATACCATGTTTAGAGTGATTTGGTGAGAAATGAGGATTAGTTGGATTATGAATCAATGGAAGTCGAGTTAAGTTGAGTTCTTGTTTGCTAGAAATACCATGTTTAGAGTGATTTGGTGAGAAATGAGGATTAGTTGGATTATGAATCAATGGAAGTCGAGTTAAGTTGAGTTCTTGTTTGCTAGAAATACCATGTTTAGAGTGATTTGGTGAGAAATGAGGATTAGTTGGATTATGAATCAATGGAAGTCGAGTTAAGTTGAGTTCTTGTTTGCTAGAAATACCATGTTTAGAGTGATTTGGTGAGAAATGAGGATTAGTTGGATTATGAATCAATGGAAGTCGAGTTAAGTTGAGTTCTTGTTTGCTAGAAATACCATGTTTAGAGTGATTTGGTGAGAAATGAGGATTAGTTGGATTATGAATCAATGGAAGTCGAGTTAAGTTGAGTTCTTGTTATGAATGAGAGCAAAGCATGCCCTGCTGTGAAATCCACCAACTCGTCGATATGCGGTAAGGGAAAGTTGTCCTTCGGACTAGCTCTGTTTAAATCCCTGAAATCCACGCACACCCGGATCTTGCCATCCTTCTTCGGCACTGGAACGATGTTGGCCAACCAAGTCGGGTATTCAGAAACCAGCAGGAAGCATACATTGATTTGCTTGGTGACCTCTTCCTTAATCTTGAGAGCCCAGTCCGGGCAGATCCTTTTGAGTTTCTGTTTGACAGGTCGGGCCTCGGGGTCAAGGGGGATCCGGTGCTGTATAATCTCAGGATCGATCCCAGGCATGTCTTCGTAGGACCACGCGAAAACATCTTTGAAATCTTTTAATAAAGCGACTAAGCGCTCGCGTTCCTCCGAAGACAACGTGGACCCGATCTGGACCAGCCGCGGGTCCTCCTCAGTACCAATATTCACGGTAATGATTTCATCCGTTAAGGGTTTGACAAATCTCTCCTGCTCCTGCTCCTGCTCAATTAAACGTTGCAAAACCGGAGGAATTTCTTCCTCGTCGTTTTCATCAAAATTTTGAAAGTCTGAGTTGATGCAATAAATTAAGGGCACAGAAAAGTACTCAGAAACCACAGTTACTTGATTCTCATTAAGCTCACCCAAATCGTCCGAAATCTTGGTTACAACAGACTCAAACGAGAAAGAAAAAGACGACCTGGACATAACTGTGGCATCCGGGTTATCATCCCCAGGATTACCAGACTTAGACTCAGTCGAGCTGGAACCTGATTCCGACTAACAGGACTCGGTGGAATCAGATTTCGGCTCACTACCTGACCCGGTGCTGCTGGACAAGAATCCCTCTTCATATTGCCAAGTGAGAGAGGGTGCGATAGATGCATCCAAAATAGTTGCTGGTAGGCCCGCAGCCGTTTCATCTCTGAACACACATACCGAGAAGTTATCCCCCAAGCACTTATGGTCGATCGGAGGATCTGAGAGTAGACTCGCCAGTGCTACCCCCATTTCAAGTTCGGTGTCCTCAGACTGCACTTTCTTACTCTGTTCAACTTCACCTGATGGGTCTGTCTGCTCTTCGGTAACGTCATCCCCGGGTAGTTGCTGGTCGAAGAAGATCTCAAAACCTGGCACGCGCTTCTTCTCCACGTTTAGCCACGGCTCTGGGAAGCCGCAAAACGGAAAGTCCTCCCCCTCCCAAACGAAGCGTCCGTTCAGGGTACCCTGAATGGGCCTATGCATTAATTCGAAAGGCTTCCCAGCCTGCTTTGCTCTGGCTCTTCCGGCCATTTCCTTTCCCTTCCTCACCCAGTCCTCTTTGGTGGGCAGATAACCCAAGCCAAAGGTATGAGGGTTATGTGGCACTTCGGCCAATGCTGAGACGCCCTTCCGGCCGCTCCTTCCCAATCCCATCTCGGGGATGTGTTGTAACTTGTTCATGAGGTAGACGGATTGAGCACTGACGTACACCCCCTCATTCACAGCCATAATATTCTGCACCACTCGAGCCTCAGCCAAAGTGAACCCTGATAAGAACACATCCTCAGTGCCGTGCTCGATTTCTAAGACTGGTGTGGACACTTCCGGTGGCGGATGGATTGATGAATTCCCAAAAACAATAGCTACCCCTTTCCCGTGAGGGTACTTCAGCATCTGATGCAAAGTGGAAGAGACTGCCTTGATCTGGTGCAACCACGGTCGCCCCAAAAGTAGGTTAAAGGTTGCGGGAACGTCCAAGACATGGAATTCAATTTTGTGTTGTCCTGGACCAACCTGAGTCTAAATTTTGACAGTCCCCATCACTTCCCTGCTAGTGTTATCGTAGGCTCTGATCACCTGAGCAGTCGGCACGAAGTTCGCAGGTTTCAACTCGATTGCATATGCTGTTCTGGCTGGGCAGACATTGATGGTGGACCCGGTATCAACAAGTACCACCGGTATCCACTTGTCTCTACATTCCACGGAAACGTAGAGGGGTTTGTTGTGATTTGTGCCCTCAGGCGGTAGTTCTTTGTCTGAAAAGGTTAATGCCGGGAAACCTCCTCCCGGAAAAACCAGCCCAGCCAGCTGTTCTGGCGTAGTATCTATAGAGAGTTTGGACTTGTCCATGGCAGATAAGACAGCCTGTCTGTGTACTCGCGATGCCATAAGCAGTCCCCAGATGGAGATGTCTGCTTGTATCTTCTTTAGTTGTTTCAGTACAGCTTCCTCTTCGATCTGCTTCTCTTTCCGCCTCTCGGCTTCTTTGTCTTTCCCAGATGTCTCGGGTTGGTCTAGGTGTGGGGGCTTGAAGTACCGCCCACTTCTTGTCATGTGATCAACCTCATCGAGGTACCAGGTGTCATCCGGTTGATTGTTTCCCCAGTCTTCGTCTGTGTGGGCAAGACATAAGTCATCGTCTTCCCACCACATTCCGTTGGCATTCAAAAGGCACCTGTCTGGCTCGGGCATGTTTGTACCCACAGCACTCTCAGCCTACATGCTCACAGCATCCTCCATTCTTGTGCCCACAGCACTTTCGATCCCCTCATGAATTTTGGCTTTCCCGGTTCTCTCAAAACCCTGTTGTTCTACCTGTGTCAGTGCAGTTTGTTGCTCAACTTTCCCCGCATTCACAATGCTTCTGTCCTGAGTGAAATTCTTTGTACCGACGCTCTCCGGCAATGTAATCTGACTTCCGGCCCTTCCGGCCACAGTTGATACTCTCGCCCCTGCCGGGCCCTGTTCTGGTTGGGATTCTTCCACCACATCCGGCTGATCATCCAGCCATCCAGTAGCCTCTGCCGATTCCTCATAATCAAACCAGTTGACTGCCGCGCCCCCTAATTCTTGGTCATCGAAAAACTGTAGGTTGGCAAAGTCCTTCTCCATAGCTATCAAATCATTTGCCCCTTGCTCAAATCCATCTCCCGGGATCACACACAGTTCTTCCTTCTCTGGCAATTCTAAACCCAGCCCAATCTGGCCTGTTGACAAGATGTACTCACTCGGATCATAGGCTTTCCCAACAAAACTCTGTTCAATCCCAGACTCAACAATTCCAACCTTTTCTGAATTCTGCCTTGCCCCATCTTCGATGGTCACCACCGTCGGCTCTGGTTGGGTTGTGGAGATGTCCAACAGGCACAAAGAGTCAGTGCAGTCGGGAAGGAGCACCTCTGGCTTAGGTAGATGGGTAGGAGTAATATAAATGCTAGGATCGTAAGACACGACCCAAGTCTGGATGAGATTGACTCTTTTGGGAGGTGGAGCTTGGTTGTGTGTAGGGAGTGGATTGGTTGTGACGTTAGGTTTCTCTGGAGGTAGAATCACATTTTTGTCAACGAGGTCTTGAATCTCGTGACGCAGCCTGAAACATTGGTCAGTATCATGACCGTGCTGCTGGTGATATGCACAGTACTTCGCTGGGTTGTGAGAGGGTGGAAGTGGATTTGGTAATGGCCTCGGCTCTAGGGGTTTTAGATGCCCCTTTCTGGTTAAGACCCCCAGAGCCTTAGACAAAGGCATGTACAGTGGGGTGAAGGTTCTTTGGCCTCTGGGCTGGTGTTTAGTGGTTTGGGTATTACTTCCGCATCAATTTCGGTTGGAGATTGCGCACAATCATCCTGATTTGGTCTTTATCAATGGGCCTCAAAGTCATCATCGATGCCTTCGCCCTCCATCGAGTTACAAAATCTGAGAAAGTCTCTTTGGGCTCCTGCCTCGTCGTTTCGAGATCACGAGTTGTAATCTCAATCTGAGTATTGTACGAGTACTGCGCGACAAAGGCCTCAGTCATTTCATCCCAGCTTCTTTTTACCTCATCCTCTAACTTCACGTACCAGATGGAGGCCACACCCGACAAGGTTCGGCCGAACAGCGAAAGCTTTTGTGGTCGGGTTAGGCCCATTGGCCGCAGGATGTCTGAGAATAGCCGAAGATGGACCATGGGGTCCTCGAACCCGTCGAAGCGGTCAATTTGCGACATCTTGAACCTATCTGGAAATGTTACGGCCACATCGGTATATCCGTCCTCGATATCCGGAATAGCCTTTACTCCTTGTGATTTCTTGAAGAGCTTCTCAAGCTTGCTCAGTTTCAGAGCTGTATGGTCTATCTCGAACTTGAAGGGAGAGTCCGGGTGGTTAGGTGTATGGGTCTTGGACAGTTGAGACGAAAGCGGGGGCGGAGCTGGCCCCGTTGGAAGGTTCGTGTCCTCCTGCATGTTCTGGACATTTGGCACGGTGTTCTGGGTGTTTGGCAAAGCATTCTGGACGGTAGGTGCCTGCTCGGGTAATGGAGCCCCTGGCGGAGGAGGAACTTGATGCGAAGCAGATGCCGCATTCTGCTGTTGCAGTCTAGTGATTAGCTCAGCCTGCTGAGCCATGATCGTGGCCTGCTGTTTGGAGAACTCTGCTTGACGGGCGGCATCCTCCTGCATTTGTCTCATGCTCTCCTGCATTTGGCGCATCAGGGCTTCCATCCATGATGTATTTTGCTGATCCATCCGACTAACTGGTATGTCTATTTCTATAGCAACAATCGAGACCTCAGTCCTATTGTCCTCTGATGGAGTAACCCACTGTTCTGGCAACCTCTGTTCTGACACACTGCGCTTTCTTGGCCTTCTTCTGACAACGGGGGGTAGAGAATGGAACACTGGCTGTCCGTCAATTAGATCCTCAGATCGATTGAGTCGACGACCTCGTATCCAAAGTGCCTGGGGAATATCTACTGGGTTGGAAGCAATTGTGCTAAAACGGCCCTAGTAAAAAGATAAATAAAGCAATAAGGAAACAAATAAATAGATAAACAGACATCATAACAGCTTAAAGTAAATACACAACACACAGCTGGGCATAACAACACACGGTCGATAAGCTGAATACACACTGTCCTCAAACACTGATCATTATCCCTGAATCACTGTCCTCGAAAACTAAATCTCTGATACCCGCAGATAACTGATTCTCAATCACTGACTGATGCCCGCAGGCCTGGTGCCCAAACTCATACACTGATACATGCATTCCCTGTAGAGATGCTCTCTAAAGCACATAACAGATAGGTGAGAGCCAAAACACACCTATGTTGGGGTACGGTTGCCCTGTCCTATTTTGTCAGGAGGTAGGGCTTCACTACGCACGCAGCAGTTTCAAACAACCTATGATCGGGTAACCAACCTGTCCTAGTTTGGAATGGTCACTATGGATTCCGAATATGCACTAGGTCGAATGGTCAAAAAGCGTGCCCTGGTAAAACCGGGGTTTGTGTTCCCATACTGGCAGAGCCCACAACCGGTCAGCCTTATGGTCATGCCTTGACAAGACAAGCCTCCGGCAAACCGTTCAGGAATAGTAGATGGCAAACACGGTGTCCTAGGCGCACCAATGCACATGCAATGCAAAGAAACACATAAGTGTAGCCAAAAACAGATATCATGAGCTCGAGTCAAGTTCTCTAAGTCCCCAGCAGAGTCGCCAGAAACTGTAGACGTCCCCGAACGCCCCCGGGAGGAAACGAGTCCCCCGCCGTTCCATTCGATATTGGGCTCACTACAGTTCAGGACTCTCAAATTGTCACGGTTCGTAATCTGAACCAAAGAGTCCAAATCCGGCAAATCGTTTTGAGAAAACAGATTTTGAAAGAAGTGCCAAACATGGACTGCTTTGCCAGATACAGAGTCGCCACCTAAATATTTTATTTTGGGAAATTTAGGAAACCCTGACTCGTTTGCCTAAAGCCACGTGTCCGTCATTACCAAAGTTGCCTCGGCTCGGGAACTTGGGTACGATTGGGGAAGGTCACTTCGTGAGCACCCCCGCTCGCCCGATCAAAGATCGGCCTCTACTAACCATGATATCTATTTTTGAAAACATTATGCTTTCTTATTCCGGTTATTAGCCTGGATTTACTACGTGATGTGCACAGCATACAAGTATAGACTGGATCGCCTGAATTGGAACAAAACATTTCATGTTTGTTTGTTTGAAAATGGTTTGATGGTGCTACCCGCGAGTAGGCCAAGACGTGGATTTGCCACCCTCAGGTGGGCTTAGAAAACATGTTTTTGCCACTATCTAGTGGGCTTAAAACACACATTTGATGAATTGTTCCAATCCAAATAACCCAACCTTCACCCACAGGCATTCAGGCAGTTATATCACATAAGCAATTAGCCTCATGGTAAGCATGCTATCATGGCAGTCACTCACACACATGCAAGGATGCTAAAGCATAAAAACTTACCGAGTACTCCAAGCCAAAACAAAGGCTAATTAGAAATCCATGCATGATCCTAATTATACAGAAATGCCTAATGCAACACATGCAAAAATGCAACTATAGCAGGCTCGGCTATTCTAGACATGGCATATGAAATGCTACAGCTAACATGTATTCAACTTGGAATTTGAAAATACAATGCAATTAGTATGATGCGCCAAGCCCGGTGCATGCAAGACAGATGAATGAATGCAAACATGCTATCATACTGTATGCTAATTGAAACATGCCCTAATCTAACCATCATAAGCTGGTAAATAAAAGGGAGAAAGACGTGGGGTTGGAAGACATGCATCACACACACGCACACTTATTACAATTATGCCCTCGCACAGAGGGTCCGAATTAAATGATATACAGTCCCAAATAAATAATACATTCCCAATGAATACAGAATTCTAATTAATTAACAAATTAAACTAAGAAAGCTGTAAACTAGCATGCAAGCTAGGGACTGCCTCGACTCCGCTCCGGATGATGAATGATGCATGCTCGGGTTGCTTTGTGCGAAAATCCACTGCGATGCCCTAATTAGCCACTGTTTGCGATTGATTTCTTGGAAAGCGCGCCAAGCCCCGGAAGACTGCTGATTCTTGATTTGCTACAACAGAGAGCAGGAAAAGGGCATAGCAATGTATTTTCACAAATGTATGCATGTCTCGATCCTCGTGCCACCAATCACGCATCTCTATGCATGAGGGCCGAGGAGTCGAATTGTGCAACTCGATATAGAATGAATGCACATGAAAACAAAACAAAACCTAGACTCCATCATGGATAATCCGGAGTGTCGGCGACTGGGAATTGAGACACGTTCCGTCACTCGGAGTACGAAACGTACCTCGTTTCCCGTGCCTGGGCTAATTCCTATCCCAAACACAATGCAATATGCATGACATGCATGAATGCAACTAATATACAACCTAGCATGCACAATGCTATGAAATGGTATACACGATGCACGAGATAACATGGCATACACAATGCGCTAACATACAACCTAGCATACGCAATGCTATGAAATGAAATGGCGTACACAATGCATAATGGACTTACACCAATATGAGTGGACCTCAGCCACACTCACATAAGATGCCATTAGATGAAAATGAGACAACTCGAGATGCGTGCACGCATGCACGCGAACTGAGGACCGATCCTAAGGCACCGAATGCCACTCTAACGAGACATGGCAAGGCATGGAATATGGAATACTAGTATGCAAATTTCACCAGCAAAAAGTGATGCAAAACAGCCCCGAAACATGACAATATGGCACCCGATGCATGAAATGGTCCCGAAATGCAAGATTAAGCACATGGAATGACTTGTAGCTACATCAAGCATGCATTATTTGATCATGACATGTGAAGACAGATTCAAGGAAGTCCCAAAAAAAGCATGTTTACAGTTTTAAAGAAGGCCAAACAGCAAACGCAAATGGGGCTAAGCTAGCATGCAAAAATGGCCCCGAAAGAGAGGTAATGAAGCAAGTCACATCTTCTGGCCCCAAACAGATGAGGGCCCTTCAACAATGTTGAAGAGGGGCCCAAAATATGACCTTTTACAGTTTATGACCAAGCCAAAAACGGTACACAAGCATGCTCAAAATACTATGCAAAACAAGGCCAAAAAGAGAGCTATAACACAAAGTACAAAAAGGATGCCTCAAACAGGAAAAGACCCTTAATGACCATGAATAGGGGGTCAAAATAAGGTTGTTTTAAGTTCGGACCAGAGCCCAAAAACAGAATCACAAGAGGCTAATAAATCATGCAAAAATGGAGCCAAAAAAGGGATATAAAGGCAAGTGGAAGATATAAGCATCAAACAGTGATGAGACCTTCAACAACATTGAATAAGGGCTCAAAATAAGTCACTTTACAGTTTATGACATGCCTCAAAATAATTTATACATAGGCCAAAAATACTACACAAGAAAATGGCATACAAGAGAGGTAATGAAGCAAGTGCAACAAGGAGTCCTCAAACAGTGAGAGGCCCTTAAACAAACATAAAAAATAGCTCAAAATAATCCTAACTCCAGTTAGGGTCGGAGCCCAAAGCAGCAAGCAAGTATGGCTAATGTATTGAACAAAATAAAGCACAAAAAAGGAGAATAGGGACTCACCCTTGAAGACTAGTCTTTGACACCCTTTTGGACCAAGATGCAGCACTCCTAGGCTCTGAAGAACAACCTCCAGCTGCTGGAATGGAGGATGGAAGGGTGGGGCTATGGGTTGGTGAAGAAATGAGTGTAGGACTTGAGAGTTTGGAGTTTGGAAATATAGAGAGAGAGAGATACAAGGCAAGAGGCTTGGGGGAAATTTTTGTAACCCTAAGAACAGAGCTGGAGCTGTTGTTATATAGACAAAAGAGGGGGGAAAAGGGGGGGAAAATGGAGGGAAATGAATCAAGTTTCCCTCAAAAAATGCACCCCCCCGGATACAGAATCTGGGGGGAAAAAGAGGGTGTATCTGCACTGTACTTGATGCAAGGATTCTGGCCGGCCAGTTATTGAGGTTGAAGGTGGTCGGCCGGCTTTCCCTATGGCCGGCCGGCCAAGGGTCAAAAGGGTCAATGAGAATTAATGGCCGGCCACCATAGAAAGAGGGCCTCTCATGTGTACACAACACAACCCTGTGGCCAAAAACTGGAGAAAGTGAACCAGGAGAGAGAACAACCCACTTTTAGGAGGGGTTCAAAAGAGTCAAAAAGAATTACTGGCCGGCCACCAAATATTGGTGGCCTCCCAGATGTGTACATCACAAATATGGGGTTTAGGGTTCAAGAAAATGGCCCAAGGGTGGTCAACATTGGCTTTGAAGTGAGAAAAATCGAGCGACGGAGGGCGATGAAGGGATAAAGTTGGCTGACAGAACAATTACTGGCCTCCCATCCTTCTATGACCTTCCTAGCAATGAAACAGAGGTCCCTGCCAAAAATGAACCAAAACCGATGCAAAATGAAGGTTAGGGGGCCGGAACGCGCAGCCCGAGGCCCCGAAAACTGACTGTTAGGCACCGAAAGTGGTGTTCGACCACAAAGTTGGTCTCTCGGACCACAGTGTCCCTCAAAAGGGAGCAAATAAAATGTATGCCAAAAACTGGGGCAAACGGAGGTGGTTAAGCGGTCCCGAACCGAGGCACACGGCCAACGGCTCCGAAAAACCAGAAACCAGGCTCCAAAAGGGCAAAATGGCCTACGACCACGAAACGTAGCATACGGCCACTGAGAGATGGTTTACGAGACCTCTCCCTCCCTTCGGGAATAGAAAACAGAGAAAATAGAGCCTGGTTCGCAAACTGAGGCAAAGCACAAAAGAGTCCGGAAGTCCGGAGGCAAGGCTCGCAGCCGAGACTCTGAAACCTCTGAGCGAGCACGATATGCAACATCACCAAGCGCTCAATCGGTGACGTCTGAGTCTTAAGGTCGGTCAAAAATTGGGTGTCTACAGTTGCCCCTCTTTGACAGAACTCGAAAGTCATAAGTGACGGGAGTGAATGTCAAAGCCCAGAGACGACCCATTTTTGACAAGGCCGAAGACTTAGACAAACAGG
>NW_021024630.1:3259921-3276298 GCF_004153795.1 Camellia sinensis | reverse complement strand
TCAAAAAATGAAAGACCCTTAATGAAACATGAAGAGGGGGTCAAAATAAGGTTGTTTTCAGTTCAGACCAGAGTCCAAAAACAAAAGAACTAGATGCTGTTAATTCATGCAAAAATGGAGCCAAAAAAGGGATATAAAGGCAAGTGGAAGATAGAAGCCTCAAACAGTGATGAGCCCTTCAAAAAGAATGAATAAGGGCTCAAAATAAGCCACTTTACAGTTTATGACATGCCTCAAAACAATTTATACATAGGCCAAAAATACTACACAAGAAAATGGCATACAAGAGAGGTAATGAAGCAAGTGCAACAAGGAGGCCTCAAACAGTGAGAGACCCTTAAATAAACATGAAAAATAGCTCAAAATAAGCCTAACTCTGGTTAGGGTCGGAGCCCAAAACAGCAAGCAAGTATGGCTAATGTATTGAACAAAATAAAGCACAAAAAAGGAGAATAGGGACTCACCCTTGAAGACTAGTCTTTGACACCCTTTTGGACCAAGATGCAACACTCCTAGGCTCTGAAGAACAACCTCCAGCTGCTGGAATGGAGGATGGAAGGGTGGGGCTATGGGTTGGTGAAGAAATGAGTGTAGGACTTGAGAGTTTGGAGCTTGGAAATATAGAGAGAGAGAGAGAGAGATACAAGGCAAGAGGCTTGGGGGAAATTTTTGTAACCCTAAGAACAGAGCTGGAGCTACTGTTATATAGACAAAAGAGGGGGGGAAAGGGGGGAAAATGGAGCGAAATGAATCAAGCTTCCCTCCAAAAATGCACCCCCCCGGATACAGAATCTGGGGGGAAAAAGAGGGTGTATCTGCACTGTACTTGATGCAAGGATTCTGGCCGGCCAGTTATTGAGGTTGAAGGTGGCCGGCCGGCTTTCCCCATGGCCGGCCAGCCAAGGGTCAAAAGGGTCAATGAGAATTAATGGCCGGCCACCACAGAAAGAGGGCCTCTCATGTGTGCACAACACAACCCTATGGCCAAAAACTGGAGAAAGTGAACCAGGAGAGAGAACAACCCACTTTTAGGAGGGGTTCAAAAGAGTCAAAAAGAATTACTGGCCGGCCACCAAATATTGGTGGCCTCCCAGATGTGTACATCACAAATATGGGGTTTAGGGTTCAAGAAAATGGCCCAAGGGTGGTCAACATTGGCTTTGAAGTGAGAAAAATTGGGCGACGGAGGGCGATGAAGGGATAAAGTTGGCTGACAGAACAATTACTGGCCTCCCATCCTTCTATGACCTTCCTAGCAATGAAACAAAGGTCCCTGCCAAAAATGAACCAAAACCGATGCAAAATGAAGGTTAGGGGGCCGGAACGCGCAGCCCGAGGCCTCGAAAACTGACTGTTAGGCACCGGAACTGGTGTTCGACCACGAAGTTGGTCTCTCGGACCACAGTGTCCCTCAAAAGGGAGCAAATAAGATGTATGCCAAAAACCGGGGCAAACAGAGGTGGTCAAGCGGTCCCGAACCGAGGCACACGGCCGACGGCTCCGAAAAACCGGAAACCGAGCTCCAAACGGGCAAAATGGCCTACGACCACGAAACGTAGCCTACGGCCACTGAGAGATGATCTACGAGACCTCTCCCTCCCTTCGGGAAGAGAAAATAGAGAAAATAGAGCCTGGTTCGCAAACCGAGGCAAAGCACAAAAGAGTCCGGAAGTCCGGAGGCAAGGCTCGCAGCCGAGACTCTGAAACCTCTGAGCGAGCACGATATGCAACATCACCAAGCGCTCAATCCGTGACGTCTGAGTCTTAAGGTCGGTCAAAAATGGGGTGTCTACACCAGTCATCAAATTTTTGTTGACACACTGAAACTGAAATGAGAACTTCCCCGCACTTTACTGATACACTGCACCTCCATATAGTATTCATACACTGCATCTGACTTCTGCATACGCTTATTTTCCACATCATACTTGCATCTGATACGCATACTATGGCTGACATATGACAATTGCCTTTTTAGGTTACACCCATACCGACAGCACCGGTGGCAACTGCAACACCAGCACCAGTGGTGCCTCCTCTAGTAGCAAGGAGAAGAGAGAGATAGGCTCCGGCACGTAGCCGAGGCAGAGCCAGGGGCACCCAAGAAGAGAGTGGCCCTTCAGAGCCATTCTGAGCGATGATGAGGCTGAGACTAACGAGGCCGAGGAAGTGAGTCAGCATACTGAGTCATCCAAGAGTGGAGACGATGACACTGGCTCGGGTTCTAAGAGTAAAAGTGCTGATGCTGAGGAGGGCTCCGAGGCAGAGACCGGAGACGGCTCTGGTTCAAACTCTGATTCTGGTTCAGACAGTGAAGCCGATGGAGACAGTACCTCAGAGTCCTCTCCTTCGATAGAGAGGATAAAGAGGGCTTCTCGAGCCTAAGGCGACCAGTGCTGATTTTCTGTAGTTTTTGCTTAGCTTTTTTTTATTAGTAACGTTAGCACATTGTACAGCTTCAAATGAGTTTTATTTTCTTTAAAAAAAAACTTGTATTGCACTTTTGTAAAAACAACTATGATCGGAATGAAAACCAGTGTATTTTTTAAAAAGTGTTGTATTTTGCATCATGAGCACCGCATTACATGAAAATGAGATTGAATTTGATATTGAAAACCAAATACTTATATTGTCATAACAGACTGAATCAGGTAACGAACCGACCAACAACTGAAATAATCAAAGTAATACAACTTGATAATCAAAATAACAAGAAGTCGATAAAAAACAAAACAATTCAATATACAACAAAACGACTTGATAAACAACTCGATGAACAAAACAACTCGAGAAACAAAACAAAACAACGCAAATGCAACTCAACAAACTTGCTAAATTTAAAAGGGCGCAAAACAAGACCTTACAAGACATAAAAGAACAAAAACAAAACGCATGTCTTCAGCATTCTCAGCACACAGGTGAACAAGAGGACAGGCAAAATATCCGTTGGCCATGGGTCGGCCATGAATAGAGGATGTTGGCCACCAGTGGTGGCCGGTCAACTACCAAAGTGGGTTGTCGGCCATCAATGTGAGGAACCTCCAGAATGTTGACACTTGGCTTCTACTCACTACCTTATCTTCTACAAAAGGTTTGTACTTCGTATTTTCTTCATTTCAGCTACAAATTCTTCACAAATGGAGCCATTCTTTACCAAAAAATCTCGAACTGGATTGCAACCTTAGATGGCTCAGAAAGGCTAAATTTCTAAAGTTTTGACATAAATGTACTATTCCCGCTGAATCATTATATGCTTTGTTTTCCGTTCCTACATGCCGCAAATAGATTTTGGAACCCCGATTACGCATGTCTTTGACTTCAGGGGATAAGAGATATGCCTGACAATCGAAGAATTTGAAGTGCTAATGGAGTCCCGTCGTGATGAGGAAATCTTGCCTCAACCCCATTTTGATCACATCCAAGCTTTGGGAAGGATGTGCAGGCTTACTCTACACGAGGCACGATCCTTTGTTCACAACAGAGAGCTAAACATCCTGTAGACACCCCATTTTTGACCGACCTTAAGACTTAGACATCACCAGTTGAGCGCTAGGTGATGTTACATATTGTGCTCGTTCTGAGGTTGCGGAGTCTCGGCTGCGAGCCTTGCCTCTAGACTTCGGGGCTCTTTTGTGCTTTACCTCGATTTGCGAACCAAGTCCTGTTTTCTCTGTTTTCTCTTTTTGAAGGGAGGGAGAGGTCTCATAGACCATCTCTCAGTGGCGGTAGGCTAACTTTCGTGGTCGTAGGCCATTTTTTCCGTTTGGAGCCCGGTTTCCGATTTTCGGAGCCGTCGGCCGTGTGCCTCGGTTCGGGACTGCCTAACCACCTCGGTTCGGGCCCGAGAGACCAACTTCGTGGTCGAATGCCACCTTTGGTGCTTAACAGCCCATTTTCAAGGCCCCGGGCTGCGCGTTTCGGTCCCCGTACCTCCGTTTTGCATCCGTTTTGGTTCATTTTTGGTGGGGACCTTATTTTCATTGTTAGAAAGCTTGTAGGAGGGTGGGAGGCCAGTAATTATTCTGAAAAGCCAGTTTTATTTCTTCATCACTCTCCGTCGCCCGTTTTTCTCACTAGAAAACTAATGTTGACCACCCCGGGGCCACTTTCTTTACCCCTAAACCCTATATTTGTGTTGTACACACCTAGGAGGCCACCAATATGTATAGGCCAGCCAGTAATTGCCTCTGACTCTTTTGAACCATATTGTGCTCGTTCTGAGGTTGCGGAGTCTCGGCTGCGAGCCTTGCCTCCGGACTTCGGGGCTCTTTGGTGCTTTACCTCGGTTTGCGAACCAGGTCCTGTTTTCTCTGTTTTCTCATTCCGAAGGGAGGGAGAGGTCTCATAGACCATCTCTCAGTGGCCGTAGGCTAAGTTTCGTGGTCGTAGGCCATTTTTTCTGTTTGGAGCCCGGTTTTCGATTTTCGGAGCCGTCGGCTATGTGCCTCGGTTCGGGACCGCTTAACTACCTCCGTTTGCTCTAATTTTGGACACACACCTTATTTCCTCCCTTTAGAGGGACACTGTGGCCCGGGAGACCACCTTCGTGGTCATACGCCACTTCCGGTGCCTCACAGCCTGTTTTTAGGGCCCCGAACCGCGTGTTTTGGCCCCCGAACCTTCGTTTTGCACCCGTTTTGGTCCGTCTTTGGTAGAGATCCTATTTTCACTGTTAGGGAGGGGGTAGTATGGTGGCCGGCCACCTTTTCCCCTAAAAAACCAGTTTACTCATTTTCTCTCTCCAAAAGCCTATTTTTCTGACCGAAAGCTGGTTTTTCCCACTTTTGAGCCACATTTTCTGGCTTTTCATACCACCATTGTGTTGTGCTCATCTGGGAGGCCACCAATATGGGTAAGCCGGCCAGAAATTCATCTTGACCCTTTTGAACCCCATCTAAAAGCTAGCTTTTCTCTCTCTTGGGTCACATTTTCTGGTTTTTCTCCACATAGCTGTGTTGCACTCATCTGGGAGGCCACCTTTTTGGGGTGGCCGGCCAGAAAATTTTGTTGACCCTTTTGACCCCTGGTTGGCCGACCAGGGGGGGTGGCCGGCCAGCCACTTTAACTGGCCGGCCTGCTTCTTGCTTTTGCTCTCTCTGAGTGTAATCCAGCTGTGCCAGCTGGAGGCCATTTGGTGCATCCTCCATACACGTGTATGGGGGATACTTGGGGACCTTTTTGGATATTTTGGAACCTCTCCTCTATAAAGGAGAGGCTTGGCTTCATATCAGAGGGTTGAACAAAATTTACTAAGGCATATAACCTCCCTCCTCCATTGTCACTATTCCAAGCTCCAAAACCCTAGTTTTCTTGGTCCATTTGCACTACAACCCTTAGCACCACACCTCCATCATCCATTCCAACACCTTGGAAGTCATTTGCAGAGGTTGAAAGCTCACCAACTTGGTCCAAAAGCTGCTGAAAGTCGGCTCTTCAAGGGTAAGTGTCTATTTCCCTTAAACTTGCATTTTTTTGCTTCATTACTTAGCATCACTTGCAAGTATTTATGGGCTTTGTGTTAAACTATAAAGTGTATATTTTGAGCTCCTCTTCAACTTTGTTTAAGGGAACTTTGCTTTTTGAGGTCATCTACTTCCCCTTACCCTCTATCTCTCTTTTAGGGTTGTTTTTGCATCATACTTTAGCCTTACTTGTGAAAATTTTTGAGATTTGTTATAAACTGGAAAAAGCCTTTTTTTGACCTCCTCTTTAATTTTTCTTGAGGTCACTTTTCTGTTTGGTGTCATCTCCTTCCTTGCATGCTTCATTCCCTCATATTTAGGGCTATGCATTAGAGCATTTTGTATTGGACTTGTTTTGGCCTCTTAGCCACTAAAATTCAGGGGATTTTCAGTAGCTTTGATGAGGTTTTGAGCTTTGAAATCATAGAGGGGTGACCCTCTCACCCCTCATTTTCTTTACTAGCATCATTGGCTTTCCAAAGGGGCTCTATTTTGCATGCATTGAAGTCACTTTTTTGGCCCAATTTTGTGGGTTTTAAGGTTTTCCTTAGGTCTGTCCAGGGCCCTTTTGATCATATTTTATGTCTATAGTGCATGTGTAGAACAATTCCATTCAAGGCCTTTTGAGGGGGCCTTTCATCGTATGCTTCATTGACTGATTTCAATGCCAATTTTGTGAGTTTTAGGGCTGTCATAACTCATTTCCGGTGTTGGTTTGGTCATTCTAAGTGTCTATCTTATATGTGCTTAACAATCCCTTGAATGGCCTTCCAAAGAAGCCCCTCATTTTTGCATGCATTGGCTGCATTTCAGTGATTATTTGGGCATATTTTGGCATGTTTTGTTCACTGTTTTTGTCTGGTTCAATGAGTTCTTTTTTGCATCATATACATGCCATGTAAACCATGCTTGCTAGCCAATGTTGCATGCTATTTTAGTCCATCATGTTAGCATCTTTTGGCCATGTTCTAAACTAGAAATGTACATGTTTTGGGACTGCCTTGGCTCTGTCTTTTGACTTCATGATCAAATAATGCTTGATTTGTATACTTGTAGTTCGATACATGTGCTTAGTTTTGAGTTTTGAGGCTTATTCCATGCATCGGGAGCCATATTTTCATGTTTTGGGACCACTTAGCATCATGTTTCAGCACTGGAAATTACATGTTTGTATGCCATCTTTCATCCCTTGCCATGCTTTGGTAGAGCGGTATTTTATGCCTTAGGTTCGGTCCTCGGTATGCGTGCACGTGTGCACGCATTTTGGTTGTCTCATTTTCGTCTCATCGCCACTGATGTGAGTGTGGCTGAGGTCCACTCGTGTTGGTGTAAGTCCATCGTGCATTGTGTATGCCATTTCATAGCATTACGTATGCTAGGTTGCGTGTTAGAGCTTTGTGTATGCCATATTACATCGAGCATTGTGTATGCCATCTCATAGCATTGTGTATGCTAGGTTGTATGTTTGTCGCATTGTGTATGCCATCTCATTCGCATTGTGTTTGGGATAGGAGTTAGCCCGAACACGGAAAACGAGGGACGTTTCGTACTCCGAGTGATGGAACGTGTCTCAATTCCCTGTCGCCGACACTCCGGATGACCCATGATGGAGTTTAGGTCTTGTTGTGTTTTCATGTGCATTCATCTCATATTGAGTCGTGCAACTCGACTCCTTGGCCATCGTGCATCGATATGCATGATTGGTGGCACGAGGATCGAGGACTACACTCCCTGAAGAGTAGTCATGCATACATATTTCAAATACTTTGCCATGCTCCTTTGTTGCTCTCTGTTGCAGTAAATCAAAAATCAGCAGCCTTCCGGAGCGTTGCGCAATATTCCGAAAACAATTGCAAATAGAGGCAAACCGGGGCATCGTAATGGATTTATGTGCAAGACAACTCGAGCATGCATCATTCATCATTCGAAACAGAGCTGAGGCGGTCCATGGATTTGCGTGCTAATTTACTTGCTTTCCTAGATTAATTTGTTAATTAATTAGGATTTTGTATTTATTCGGACTGTAATTATTCATTCGGACTGTATTATTTATTTGGACCCTCTGAGCGAGGGCACAACTGTAATAAGTGAGCGTGCGTGTGATGTATGTCTTCCAACCCCACGTCTTTCTCCCTTTTATTTACCTGCTTATGATGGTTAGATTAGGGCATGTTTCAATTAGCATACTTATGCTTGCATGTTTGCACTCATTCATCTGTATTGCATGCACCGGGCTCGGTGCATCATACTAACTGTATTTGTATCTCAATTTCAAGTTGAATACTTGTTAGCTATAGCATTTCACATGTCATTTTAGAATAACCGAGCCTATTGTAGTTGCATTTTTGCATGTGTTGCATTAGGCATTTCTGTATAGTTAGGATCATGCATGGATTTCTAGCATAGCTTCTGTTTTGGATTAGAGTACTTGGTAAGTTTTATGCTTTAGCATCCTTGCATGCGTGTGAGTGACTGCCATGATAGCATGCTTACCATGAGGCTATTTGCTTATATGATATACCTGCCTGAATGCCTGTGGGTGAAGTTTGGGTTATTTGAATTGGAACAATTCATCAATTGCGAGTTTTAAGCCCACTAGATAGTGGCAAATCACATTGTTTTCTAAGCCCCCCTGAGGGTGGCAAATTCTCATTTTAGCCTACTTGCGAGTAGCAAACCGTTTTTTAAAACAAACATGAGATGTTTCGTTCCAATTCAGGCGACCCAATCTATACTTGTATGCTGTGTGCATCACATAGTAAATCTAGGCTAATAACCGGAATAAGAACGCATAATGTTTTCAAAACTCGATATCATGGTTAGTAGAGGCCGATCTTTGTGACTCCGAACGGGGATTTCATCTCTTTAAGTGTACTTGAGAGTCGGGCTTGAATGTCTTGTTTTCGGACCATTGAATGAGCTCCATTTTCTTGCATGTTGAGCCACCATTTTAGGCCATTTCCCCACTGTTTCAGACCTGCCTAGGGTCTGTTTGACAGAGAGAGAATGCCACTCCTACGGCTCTGAAGAAACAAGCTCCACCTGCTGGAATATGGAGGTATGAGAAGGGTGGGCTCAGGTTGGTGAAGAAATGAGTGTATGACTTGAGAGTTTGGAGTTTTGGAAATATAGAGAGAGAGAGATACAAGCGAAAGCTTGGGGGAAATTTTTGTAACCCTAAGAAACATAGAGCTGGAGCTGTTGTTTATATAGACAAATAAGAGGGGGGAAGAAGAGGGGGGAAAATGGAGGGAAATGTAATCAAGTTCTCCCTCAAGAAAATGCACGCCCCCCGGATACAAGAATCTGGGGAAAAGAGGGGTGTATCTCACTGTAACTTGATCAAGGATTCTGGCCCAGTTTATTGGGTTGTAAGTGGTCGGCCGGCTTTCCCTATGGCCGGCGGCCAAGGTCAAAAGGGTCCAATGCGAATTAATGGCCGGCCACCATAAGAAGAGGGCCTCTCATGTGTACACAACACAACCCTGTGGCCAAAAACTGGAGAAAGTGAACCAGGAGAGAGAACAACCCACTTTTAGGAGGGGTTCAAAAGAGTCAAAAAGAAATTATGGCCGGCCACCAAATATTGGTGGCCTCCAAGATGTTACATCACAAATATGGGTGTTAGGTTCAAGAAAATGGCTCCAAGGGTGGTCAACATTGGCTTTGAAGTGAGAAAAATCGGCGACGGAGGGCGATGAAGGGATAAAGTTGGCTGACAGAACAATTACTGGCCTCCCATCCTTCTATGACCTTCCTAGCAATGAAAAGCAGAGGTCCCTGCCAAAAATGAACCAAAACCGATGCAAAATGAAGGTTAGGGGCCGGAACGCGCAGCCCGAGGCCCCGAAAACTGACTGTTAGGCACCGAAAGTGGTGTTCGACCACAAGTTGGTCATCGACCACAGTGTCCCTCAAAAAGGGAGAAAATAAAATGTATGCAAAAACTGGGGGCAAACGGAGGTGGTTACAGCGGTCCCCGAAACCGAGGCACCAACGGCCAAACGGCTCCGAAAAACCAGAAACCAGGCTCCAAAAGGGCAAAATGGCCTACGACCACGAAACGTAGCAATACGGCCACTGAGAGATGGTTTACGAGACCTCTCCTCCTTCGGAATTAGAAAACAGAGAAAATGAGGCCTGGTTCGCAAACTGAGGCAAGCAAAAAGAGTCCGGAAGTCCGGAGGCAAAGGCTCGCAGCCGAGACTCTGAAACCTCTGAACGAGCACGATATGCAACATCACCAAGCCACTCAATCGGTGACGTCTGAATCTTAAGGTCGGTCAAAAATGGGGTGTCTACACCAGTATCAAATTTTTTGCTGACACACTGAAACTGAAATGAGAAACTTCCTCCCACACTTTACTGATGACACGGCACCTCCATATAGTATTCATACACTATCTGACTTCTGCATACGCTTATTTTCCACATCATACTTGCATCTGATACGCATACTATATCTGACATATGAACAATTGCCTTTTTTTAGGTTCACCCATAACTGACAGCACCGGTGCACTGCAACACAGCACCAGTGGTGCCTCCTCTAGTAGCAATGAGAAGAGAGAGATAGGCTCCAGCACGTAGCCGAGGCAAGCCAGGCACCCAAGATGAAGAGTGGCCCTTCAGAGCCCATTCTGAGCGATGATGAGGCTGAGACTAGCAAGGCCGAGTGCAGGCAGTGAAGTCAGCAACTGAGTCATCAAGAGTGGAGACGATGACACTGGCTCGGTTCTAAGAGTAAAAGTGCTGGATGCTGAGGAGGGCTCCGAGGCAGAGACCGGAGACGTCTCTGGTTCAAACTCTGATTCTGGTTCAGACATGTGAAGCCGATAGAGACAGTACCTCAAAGTCCTCTCCTTCGATGAGAGAGGATAAAGAGAGCTTCTCAAGCCTAAGGCGACCCAGTGCTGATTTTCTGTAGTTTTGTTAGCTTTTTTTTATTAGTAACGTTAGCAACATTGTAACAGCTTCAATGAGTTTTATTTCTTTTAAAAAAATTGTATTGCACTTTTGTAAAAACAACTATGGATCGGATATGAAAACTAGTGTATTTTTCGAAAGTGTGTGTATTTTGCATCATGAGCACCGCATTACATGAAAATGAGATTGAATTTGATATTGAAAACCAAATCTTATATTGTCACAACAGACTGAATCAGGTAACGAACCGACCAACAACTGAAATAATCAAAGTAATCAACTTGATAATCAAAATAACAAGAAGTCGATAAAAACAAAACAATTCAATATACAAACAAAACGACTTGATAAACAACTCGTGAATTCAAAACAACTCGAAAACAAAACAAAACAACGCAAATGCAACTCAACAAACTTGCTAAATTTTAAAGGGTGCAAAACAAGACCTTACAAGACATAAAAGAACAAAAACAAAACGCATGTCTTCAAACATTCTCAGCACACAGGTGAACAAGAGGACAAGAAAAATATCCGTTGGCCATGGGTGGGGCCATGAATAGAAGGATGTTGGCCACCAGTGGTGGCCGGTCAACTACCAAAGTGGGTTGTCGGCCATCAATGTGAGGAAACCCCAGAATGTTGACAACTTGGCTTCACATCCACTACCTTATCTTCTACAAAGGTTTGTACTTCGTATTTTCTTCATTCAAGCTAAAAATTCTTCACAAATGGAGCCATTCTTTTACCAAAAAATCTCGAACTGGATTGCAACCTTAGATGGCTCAGAAAGGCTAAATTTCTAAGGTTTTGACATAAATGTACTATTCCCTGCTGAATCATTATATGCTATTGTTTTCCGTTCCTACATGCTGCAAATCAGATTTTGGAACCTCGATTACACCATGTCTTTGACTTCGGGGGATAAAGATATGCCCAACAATCGAAGAATTTGAAGTGCTAATGGAGTCCCGCGTGATGAGGAAATCTTGCCTCAACCCATTTTGAATCACATCCAAGCTTTGGGAAGGGATGTGCAGGCTTACTCTACACAGGCACGATCCTTTGTTCACAACAGAGAGCTAAACACGCTGTAGAACACCCCATTTTTGACCGACCTTTAAGACTTAGACATTCACCAGTTGAGCGCTACGGTGATGTTACATATTGTGCTCCGTTCTGAGGGTTGCGGAGTCTCGGCTGCGAGCCTTGCCTCTAGACTTGGGGCTCTTTTGTGCTTTACCTTCGATTTGCGAACCAAGTCCTGTTTTTTCTGTTTTTCTTTTTGAAGGGAGGGAGAGGTCTCATAGACCATCTCTCAGTGGCGGTAGGCTAACTTTCGTGGTCGTAGGCCATTTTTTCCGTTGGAGCCCGGTTTCCGATTTTCGGAGCCGTCAGGCCGTGTGCCTCGGTTCGGACGCTTAACTAGCTCCGTTTGCTCTGATTTTTGACACACACCTTATTTCCTCCCTTAGAGGGACACTGTGGCCCGGGAGACCCACCTTCGTGTCATACGCCGCTTCCGGTGCCGAACAGCCTGTTTTTAGGGCCGAACCGCAGTGTTTTGGTCCCAAACCTCGTTTGCACCCGTTTTGGTCCGTTTTTTTGTAAGACCCTATTTTCAGCTGTTAGGGAGGGGTAGTATGGTGGCCGCCACCTTTTCCCTGAAAACCAGTTTCTCAATTTTCTCTCTCCAAAAGCCTATTTTTCTGACCGAAAGCTAGTTTTTCCCACTTTTGAGCCACATTTTCTGGCTTTTCATACCACCATTGTGTTGTGCTCATCTGGGAGGCCACCCAATATGGGTAAGGCCGGCCAGAAATTCATCTTGACCCTTTTGAACCTCCATCTAAAAGCTAGCTTTTCTCTCTCTTGGTCACATTTTTCTGGTTTTTCTCTAACATAGCTGTGTTGCACTCATCTGGCGAGGCCACCCTTTTTGGGGTGGCTGGCAAAAATTTTGTTGACCCTTTTGACCCCTGTTGGGCCGACCAGGGGGGGTGGCCGGCCAGCCACTTAACTGGCCGGCCCTGCTTCTTGCTTTGCTTTCTCTCTGAGAGTAATCCAGCTGTGCCAGCTGGAGGCCATTTGGTGCATCCTCCATACATGTGTATGGAGGATACTTGGGGACCTTTTTGGATATTTTGGAACCTCTCCTCTATAAAGGAGAGGCTTGGCTTCATATCAAGGGTTAACAAATTTACTAAGGCATATAACTCCCTCCTCCATTGTCACTATTCCAAGCTCCAAAACCCTAATTTTCTTGGTCCATTTGCACTACAACCCTTAGCACCACCACCCATCATCCATTCCACACCTTGGAAGTCATTTGCAGAGGTTTGAAGCACACCAACTTGGTCTCAAAAGCTGCTGAAAGTCGGCTCTTCAAGGTAAGTGTCTATTTCCCTTAAACTTGCATTTTTTTGCTTCATTACTTAGCTCACTTGCAAGTATTTTATGGGCTTTGTGTTAAACTATAAAGTGTCATATTTGAGCTCCTCTTCAACTTTGTTTAAAGGACTATTGCTTTTGAGGTCATCTACTTCCCCTTACCCTCTATCTCTCTTTTAGGGTTGTTTTTGCATCATACTTTAGCCTTACTTGTGAAAATTTTTTGAGATTTGTTATAAACTGGAAAAAGCCTTTTTTTGACCTCCTCTTTAATTTTTCTTGAGGTCACTTTTCTGTTTGGTGCTCATCTCCTTCCTTGCATTGCTTCATTCCCTCAATATTTAGGGCTATGCATTAGAGCATTTTGTATTGGGACTTTTTTGGCCTCTTAGCCACTAAATCAGGGGATTTTAAGTAGCTTTGATGAGGTTTTGAGCTTTGAAATCATAGAGGGGTGACCCTCTCACCCCTCATTTTCTTTACTAGCATCATTGGCTTTCCAAAGGGGCTCTATTTTGCATGCATTGAAGTCACATTTTTTTGGCCCAATTTTGTGGGTTTTAAGGTTTGCCCTTAGGTCTGTCCAGGGCCTTTTTGATCATATTTTATGTCTATAGTGCATGTGTAGAACAATTCCATTCAAGGCCTTTTGAGGGGGCCTTCATCGTATGCTTCATTGACTGATTTCATTGCCAAATTTTGTGAGTTTTAGGGCTGTCAATAACTCATTCCGGTGTTGGTTTGGTCATTCTAAGTGTCTATCTTATATGTGCTTAACAATCCCTTGAATGGCCTTCCAAAGAACCCCTTCATTTTTGCATGCATTGGCTGCATTTCAGTGATTATTTGGGCATATTTTGGCAATGTTTTATTCACTGTTTTGTCTGGTTCATGATTCTTTTTTTGCTTCATATACATCATGTAAACCATGCTTGCTAGCCAATGTTGGCATGCTATTTTTAGTCCATCATCGTTTAGCATCTTTTGGCCATGTTCTAAACTAGAAATGTACATGTTTTGGGACTTCCTTGGCCTGTCTTTTACTTCAATGATCAAATAATGCTTGTTTGTATACTTGTAGTTCGATACATGTGCTAGTTTTGAGTTTTCGAGGCTTATTCCATGCATCGGAGCCATATTTCTCATGTTTTGGGACCAACTTAGCATCATGTTTCAGCACTGGAAATTACATGTTTGTATGCCATCTTTCATCCCTTGCCAGCTTTGGTAGAGCGGTATTTTTCCTAGGTCGGTCTGGTATGCGCTGCACGTGTGCACGCATATTTGGTTGTCAATTTCGTCTCCATCGCCACTGATGTGAGTGTGGCTGAGGTCACTCGTGTTGGTGTAAGTCCATCGTGCATTGTGTATGCCATTTCATAGCATTGTGTATGCTCGGTTGCGTGTTAGAGCTTTGTGTATGCCATATTACATCGAGCATTGTGTATGCCATCTCATAGCATTGTGTATGCTAGGTTGTGATGTTTGTTGCATTGTGGTATGCCATCTCATTCGCAATTGTGTTTGGGATAGGAGTAGCCCGAACACGGGAAACGAGGGACGTTCGTACTCCGAGTGATGGAACGTGTCTCAATTCCCTGTCGTGACACTCCGGATGACCCATGATGGAGTTTAGGTCTTGTTGTGTTTTTTCATGTGCATTCATCTCATATTGGAGTCGTGCGCAATCTCGACTCCTTGGCCATCGTGCATCGATATGCATGATTGGTGGACGAGATCGAGGACTACACTCCCTGAAGAGTAGTCATGCATACATATGTGAAATACTTTGCCATGCTCCTTTGTTGCTCTCTGTGCAGTAAATCAAAAATCAGCAGCCTTCTGGAGCGTTGCGCAATATTCCGAAAACAATTGCAAACAGAGGCAAACCGGGGCATCGTAATGGATTTATGTGGCAAGCAACTCGAGCATGCATCATTCATCGATCGAACAGAGCTGAGGCGGTCCATGATTTGCGTGCTAATTTACTTGCTTTTCCTAGATTAATTTGTTAATTAATTAGGATTTTGTATTTATTCGGCACTGTAATTATTCATCTCGGACTGTATTATTTTTTGGACCCTCCGAGCGAGGCACAACTGTAATAAGTGATGCGTGTGATGTATGTCTTCCAACCCCACGTCTTTCTCCTTTTATTTACCTGCTTATGATGGTTAGATAGGGCATGTTTCAATTAGCATACTTATGCTTGCATGTTTGCATCTCATTCATCCTGTTTGGCATGCACCGGGCTCGGGCATCATACTAACTGATTTGTATCTCAATTTCAAAGTTGAAATACTTGTTAGTTGTAGCATTTCACATGTCATTTTAGAATACCGAGCCTAACTTGTAGTTGCATTTTTGCAATGTGTTGCATTAGGCATTTTTGTATAGGTTAGGATCATGCATGGATTTCTAGCATAGCTTCTGTTTGGTTAGAGTACTTTGGTAAGTTTTATGCTTTAGCATCCTTGCATGCGTGTGAGTGACTGCCATGATAGCATGCTTACCTGAGGCTATTTGCTTATATGATATACCTGCCTGAATGCCTGTGGGTGAAGGTTGGGTTTTTGAATTGGAACAATTCCAATTGCGAAGTTTTAAGCCCACTAGATAGTGGCAAATCCCATGTTTTCTAAGCCACCTGAGGGTGGCAAAATCCACATTTTAGCCTACTTGCGAGTAGCAAATCATTTTCAAAACAGCATGAATGTTTCGTTCCAATTCAGGCGACCCAGTCATACCTTGTATGTTGTGCGCATCACATAGTAAAATCTATGCTATAACCGGAATAAGAACGCATAAATGTTTTCAAAACTAGATATCATGGTTAGTAAGAGGCCGATCTTTGAATCGGGCGAGCGGGGGTGCTCACGAAGTGACCTTCCCAATCGTACACCCAAGTTCCCGAGCCGAGGCAACTTTGGTGATGACGGACACGTGGCCTTAGGCAACGAGTAGGGTTTCCTAGATTTCTCCAAATAAATATTAGGTGCGACTCTGTATCTGGCAAAGCAGTCCATGTTTGGCACTTCTTTCAAAAGAATCTATTTTCAAAAAATGATTTCCGATTTGGACTCTTGTGATTTCATCGGTCTTGCGCTTGAACTCTGCGAGATTAGATACAGGACCGTGACATTGAGTCCTGAACTGTAGTAGCCAATGAACAAAACGGGGGGGGGGGGGATTTCTCCCGGGGCGTTCGGGGACGTCTAACAGTTTCGGCGACTCTGCTGGGGAATTAGAAACTTGACTCGAACTCAGTGATATCTTGTTTTGATTACACTTATGTATTTTCTTGCATTGCATTTGCATTGGTGCGCCTAGGACACTGTGTTTGCCGTATGCTATTCCTGAACGGTTTGTCGGAGGCTCACTTCGAGAAGCGTGCCATAGGCTGACCAGTTGCGGGCTCTGCCACACAGGAACACAAACCCCGATTTTACCGGGGCACCTTTTTGACATTCGACCTAGTGCATATTCGGAATCCATAGTGACCATTCCCAAACTAGGACAGTTGCTTACCCGTTTATAGGTTGTTTGAAACCGTTGCGTGCGTAGTGAAACCCTTAGTTCCTGACAAAATAGACGGGAACCG
>NW_021024630.1:3156378-3253422 GCF_004153795.1 Camellia sinensis | reverse complement strand
TTTCAAAATTTTGACGAAAACGACGAGGAAGAAATTCCTCCGATTTTGCAACGATTAATTGATCAGGAGCAGGAAAGGTTTGTTTAACCCTTAATGGATGAAATCACTACTGTGAATGTTGGTACTGAGAAGGACCCGCGGCTGGTCCAGATCGGGTCCACGTTGTCTTCAGAGGAGCGCGAGCGCTTAGTCGCTTTATTAAAAGATTTCAAAGATGTTTTCGCGTGGTCCTATGAAGACATGCCTGGAATCGATCCTGAGATTGTACAGCACCGGATCCCTCTTGACCCCGAGACCTGACCCGTTAAACAAAAACTCAGAAGGATCCGCCCGGAATGGGCTCTCAAGATTGAGGAAGAGGTCACCAAGCAGATTGACCCAGGTTTCCTACTGGTATCCAAATACCCAGCCTGGTTGGCTAACATCGTTCCAGTGCCGAAGAAGGATGGTAGGATCCGAGTATGCGTGGATTTCAGGGATTTGAACAGAGCTAGTCCGAAGGACGACTTTCCCTTGCCGCACATTGATGAGTTAGTGGACTTCACAGCGGGGCATGCTTTGCTTTCATTTATGGATGGCTTCTCAGGCTACAACCAGAAAGTGATGGCACCTGAAGGCCGAGAAAAGACTGCCTTCACCACCCCGTGGGGGATATACTGTTACAGAGTGATGCTGTTTGGGCTGAAGAACGCTGGAGCTACATATCAACGGGCCGTAACCACGATATTGCATGATATGATCCACAAAGAGGTTGAGGTGTACGTAGACGACATGATTGTCAAGTCCAAAGAAAGGGAGGGCCACTACACCGCCTTGCAAAAATTCTTTCAAAGGATCAGGGAATTCCGGTTGCGGCTGAATCCTCAGAAGTGTACGTTTGGTGTTACAGCAGGGAAAATGCTGGGGTTTCTCATTACACAGAGAGGTATCGAAGTCGACCCTTCCAAAATCAAGGCCATCCTAGAAATGCCACCACCAAGGACTGAAAAGGAGGTGCGAGGCTTTTTGGGTAAAGCGCAATTCATAAGACGGTTTATCTCAAAATTAACCTTAACTTGCGAACCACTTTTTGGTCTCCTGAAGAATGGAAAGAAATTCCAATGGGACGGCCGATGCCAAGCTGCTTTTGAAAAGATCAAGGAATATTTACAGAACCCACCTGTGTTGTCACCACCAGAACCGGGAAGATCATTGATATTATACCTTTCGGTAACTGAGACCACAATGGGCTGCATGCTCGCGTAGGAATCAGAGGACAAAGTGGAAAGGGCCATCTATTATCTGAGCAAGAAGATGTTAGAGTATGAGACTCGCTACACACCATTGGAGAAGGCTTGCTTGGCCTTGGTATGGGCTACCAGGAAGCTGCGACACTACCTGTTAGCTCACTCTGTAATGTTGGTTTCAAGATTAGATCCCATCAAATATCTCTTTGAGAAACTGGCACTTACGGGTAGGCTAGCTCGTTGGTTGTTGTTGATTTTCGAATTCGATCTAAAACATGTGACGCGCAAGTCGGTCAAGGGAAGAGCAGTAGCAGAGTTCTTAGCCGATCATCCAGTGGAAGGGGGTGAAGCAGTTGAGTACTTATTCCCAGATGAGGCCATTTTGCATATCGACGACGAGTTTTGGACAATGTACTTCGACGGAGCGTCCAACCAGTATGGGTATGGAATAGGAGTATTATTGATGGCACCCGACAATTCCCGTATCCCTTTAGCATTTAAGCTCCAGTTCAAAGTCTCGAACAACGAAGCAGAGTATGAGGCATGCATTGCCGGTCTAGAAGCAGCCCTGGAACTAGGGGCAAAATGGTTGGACGTCATCAGGGACTCGAATCTTGTTGTATCTCAAGCAAAAGGAGATTGGAAAGTCAAAGAAGAAAAGATGGTGATGTATCATCAGGCCCTGGATTTGTTAATTCCTTGGGTTGAGAAGCTAAACTTTGCTCATCTAGTAAGAGAGAACAACAGGTTCGCAGATTCACTAGCAACTCTATCTTCCATGATAGACATCCCGTTTGGAGTCTGGATGTGTCCAGTCATTATTGACCAGCAGTTTGCGCCAGCTTACGAGTCAATTGCTACTATAGACGAGGTTCAAGATGAGAACCCCTGGTATTACGACATTTGGAACTTCTTGGAGAAAGAGGCGTATCCACCAGGGGCAAATGCCAAGGATAAAAGGGCAATCAGAAGAATGGTCGTCCAATTCATCATCTGCGGAGGTAAATTATATAAGAGAGGTCATCTGGAAATGTATAAGCTATGCGTTGAAGCTGAAGAATCAAAACGCCTGATGGAGGCCATCCATGGAGGAGAATGTGGAGCACATATGAACAGGGTAATGCTGGCACGGAAGATCCTCAAACAGGGTTACTACTGGTCCACCATCGAGAAGGATTGTATTGGCTTTGTTCGGCGATGCCATAAATGTCAGATCCATGCAAACCGCATGAACATCCCACCATCAAAGTTGTACAATATGACTTCGCCATGGCCATTTTCAGTTTAGGGAATCGATGTGATTGGGGTTGTCACTCCGAAGGGGTCTAACAGGCATGAGTTCATCCTGGTCGCAATAGATTATTTCACAAAGTGGGTTGAGGCCCAATCCTATGCGGTGTTGAAGGCGTCACATGTTGCAAAGTTCATCAGAAACAACATCATCTGTCGTTATGGGGTCCCAAACGAGGTCATTTTAGATAATGGTTCCCACTTCAGGAAGGAAGTGATTGACTTGTTAGAGAAATACAACGTGGCTTTTCATAAGTCGTCTACATATCGGCCGCAAACCAATGGAGCGGTCGAGGCCGCCAACAAGAATATCAAACACATATTGCAGAAGATGGTGGAAACCTATCGGGATTGGCCAGACAAGCTGCCGTTTGGTCTGTGGGGGTACCGGACTTCAATTAGAGCTTTTACTGTGGCAACTCCGTATTCATTAGTTTATGGGATGGATGCCGTTCTACCTATTGAAATTGAGGTTCTGTCTTTGCGAGTGCTGGCTGAGTGTCAGATAGCCGAAGCAGATTGGCAACAAAACAGATTTGAAGAACTCATGCTTTTTGACGAACGCAGACTGAAAGCACTATACCACGTTCAAGGCTATCAGCGCAGAATTGCCAGGGCTTTTAACAAGAAAGTTAAGTCCAGAAATCTAAAAGATGGAGATTTGGTGCTCAAGGACAACCGAGCTCCCATCCACGACAAAAGGGGCAAGTTCAGACCCAATTGGACTGGTCCCTACATCATCAAAGCTGTCTGGTCAGGTGGAGCTGTGGTTCTAATGGACTTAGATGGCTTGGAGTTCTCGCAACCAATCAACATGGACAAGTTGAAGAAATATTACCCTTGAGAGGCTCGCTAGGCCGAAAACTCGAAAGGGCGACCTAGGCAAAAGTTAGAGCATTGAAAAGTTGGAAAATATAAAAACTGAGCAAGCAAGGTTGAAAACCCGCAAAGGGTGGCCTTAGCAAAAGTTAGAGCGTAAAAGGAGAGTGAAAATACTCGAGTGAACCTAAGCCTGAACTACGTAAGGCTTGATTCCCATCATTTGGATACGTAGGCAACTTCATCCTGAAGTTCAGCCATAAACTTTTCCCCGATCAACTTTGTCCATTTGATCATCTTGGCCATCTTTGTCTATTCAGCATTCAAGAGTTCGGTTATGATCTTCGGTGCAGTTCTCTTCAGACTAGGGGCAACTTTCCGTTGCTACGCAGTGCTGCGGTGCTCTTCAGACTAGAGACAACTTTCCAGTTGCAGGGATCCGGGGTTGTGCATCTTAGTGACAGATTTCAGGCATGTCCAGTTCTGATCCATGTCGAAAACGGTTTTGAAAAGTTTTAATAAAAGTTGATTGTGTTCAAGATTAATCTTTTTACAACTTAGACCATTTTTGGACCAAAGTGGAAAATTCTCAGTACCCACAACCTTCAATTTTATTGATTTCATTACAGAGTTTTCCTGCTCTTGCATACAAATTGAAGTTGCTTTTTTATTACAATCATAAAGAAAACTTGAATGTACTAATAAAGCAATAAATTCGGGGCATAGCTAAGTCAGGTGTTCCTGCGCCCCCTCCCAGAGCTGGTCGAAGCCTCTGATGCCAAAGTAGGCCCTTCCTGTGCCTCTTCATTGAGCCAATCCAAGCACTCATCAGACAAGGTGCAACTGAAAGTGGGAGCAGGGGCCAGGAGCTCTCTAGTCCTCCATGCTGTGGCATACCGGGCAAGCTGTGCGCCTCGAACTGGGAATGCAGCAGGATACTCTATCCCCTTCGGCGGGCAAGTCTGATCATGACCGAACTGGCGCCGGAACCAGAACGGAAAGTAGAACACACAGTGAGTCAGACCAATCAACTAGATCCCGGTCTGCCGAGACATGCTATAGCTCATTGCCGGAAGATTGAGCCAAGGACAGTGCCAAACAATGCGATCCGTAGACAAATTGCACATCCAGTCGAACAACCATCCCTCATCAAGGGCATCAACTAGTCGTTGTCGGAAGAAGTAGCCGCGAGCTGAGTAGGCTGGGCTAGAGTCCGCAACCTGTAATTTATCCATCAACCATACCTGGGGAGGGATGAAAAATGAGAGAATAAAGAACAGAGAGATGTACGATGAGAGAAAAGTAAGAAAAGGGTTTTGTGAGAAAAACCGAGCCTGAGGGCCGAGTGATGTGAGCAATATATATGTGAGAAAGGGTGGGAAACATTACCTGCAGCAGTAGTGGACTCCCCGCGAATCTAGTCGTCTCTCGGTGATAGAAAGCATCCAAGCCCATCAACGTCTCGGCCAATGTCATGGCAATGCAGCTCTTTCCTTCTTTCAAGCCTTGAGCAACTTCAATTAGACGGATGCTAGATCCGCTAAAGCCCGGGGCAAGCAAAAAGTGAGATAGCATGCACAAGCAAAGGGCGTGCCGCCGAAAACCTTGCCAATGATGGTCACCGCGGTTACCGGCATCAGAAAAGCGATGAATCAAGCCAAGGATATCCAGTTCCCCGTTGCAGATCAGAGACCAAGCATCGTGCATGGTGAGCCCACATATCTGTCCTAAAGCTTGGGCGTGACCGAAGCGAAACTGGGACAAAATCTCTTCATGGCGTTCAGATTCCATCAAAACTTGAAAATCTTCGAAGGTCGGACACATCTCTTGCCCGCCGAAGCTAAAGACGTGTGTTACCGGATTCCAAAACCTCGCCGCAGCATGGAGGAACGGAATGTGCAGCGAAGTACGGCTCAACGTAAATAGTGCATTCAAGCCGAAGCCCCGGAAGTTCAACTTTTCCGAGCCATCTAGAGAAGCAATCCAAGCTGTGAGATTTTGGGTGAGAAATGCCTCCATTTGGGTGCAAAACTAAGATGAAATGTGAGAAACACGAGGCTGGAGTTTTTAAAGAGGATAAGGCACTATTTACAGGACACGTGTCGAAAATTTGATGGTTGCCAAGCTAGGTGGCCGGCCGGCCACCTTTTCTGGCAGGCCGACCACCCCTCTCCCCTCCAATGCAAGAAGTTGATCGGCCAGCTCCCTTAGGTGGTCGGCCATCAAGAGGAGGGTGGCTTTAGTCTTGTTCTAGCCTCTAGAAGAAAGGTCCAAGCATTTCCATGCATTGGGGGCGTTAAAGGTGCGAGTTTTCCTCTGTTTCGGATGCGTTCCGTCACCCAAATCGTCCAAAATGCATTTGTTTATCGAGTTGTTGTTAAATCCTGCTTATTGAGTTGTTGTTTTTGCTTATCGAATTGTTGCTTTGCTTACCAAGTTGTTAAGCTTACGAAGTTGTTAAGCTTTGTAGAGTTGACGAGTTTTGTGTATTGAGTTGTTACTCTTTGTTTATCAACATTGTTGTGTCTTGCTTATCGAGTTGTAAACTTGCTAAGGTTCTGTCCTTTCTTAGTAAGTTAAGTTGCTTTGTTTGTTGTGTCGGCTCACTACCTGACTTGGCAATTTTCAATGCACGATTTCCATTCAATCTCATTTTTGTGCAAAATAATGCGATACGATGCAAGAACATAAAATACAACACTTTTTTGAACAAAAGTTGTTTCATTCCATCACGTTTCCTTTGTTACAACATTTTACAACAAGGGTACAAGTTTTACAGAAAATAAAACTGCCTAATAATGTACAATGTGCTGCAATTACTAGTAAAAAGGGCAAATAAAGCAGGAACATCTGTGCTCTCAAGCGTAAGAAAAAGAGGCCCTCTTCATCCTCTTCTGCGGAACAGTCTCTGTGCCATCTCCATCAGCATCACTATCCGAATCGGAGCCACTATCCTCGGAATCCTCCTCGACATCACCTCCGCCCTCAGAGCCAGACTCAGAGTCATCCTCTCTACCAGCAAATGTCTCTGACTGACGATGCGCAGACTCCTCCTCCTCACTGGACTCCTCCTCAATGATATGTGCTCTGAGCCCGCCTCGTCTGCGAGACGACTCCCCTCTCCCGGCTCCTCGAGAAGGCCTAGATGGCCCAGCTCCTCGGAAAGGCCCAGATGGCCCAGCCTGTGGTCCGGTATATATCGGAGGCATCTGAAAAGAAAGAGTGCAATTTGAATGCATCAACCAAAATATGTATATCAGATGTACAGATAAAAAGCTACATGGAGTTGATGTATGCAAATATAGTACATGGATGTGGTGTGTGTCAGATGTGCTCTACGCATACAGTCGGTCAATCAATGCAGCGAAATGTTCAAATTCAGCATGTCCTCAGAGATATGTTAAATGCAAGAAAACTAAACAGTACCGAGACACCCATGATGGACAGCTACGCCTCTCTCCGCAAGACCATGCCTTCGAGCGAGGCCACTAACCCGAGTAACCCCTCAGCATACTCCGTGGTAGGCGGCAGATGCAAGTGCAAATCATCAGTAAATGAATGAATGTCCAAGTATCTGAGTGATAAAGCAAAGCTGTAAAACATACTGGTGGTGAGTCAGGGTCTCTGGTGTATGGATGACCTAGCATAGGAGGCTCTATCGAAATTGGATAGGAAGCCCCGTATCTCCATCCCATCAACGCAGTCGGGATATCTGGCCATCTGGCATGATGATAAGTCGGGGGAATCGGGGGGACCAGTCCAGCCCCACCTCTGGATGTGCCAGCCCAACTGGCCGAAGGAATGTCTCTTGCTTGGGTGCGACTCGAAGACGGCATGCCAGTAGACCTCCTCGAGGGAGTACGAACACCTGTCAATAGAGGCATCAAGTAGGTGTGACG
This sequence comes from Camellia sinensis, assembly GCF_004153795.1. Lineage (NCBI taxonomy): Eukaryota > Viridiplantae > Streptophyta > Magnoliopsida > Ericales > Theaceae > Camellia > Camellia sinensis. The sequence continues at coordinate 3,246,188 of NW_021024630.1, read as the reverse complement.
GTAGGTCGCATACTCCCCATCCTCCAAATGCAGCAGTGCATCAATGCCCAGCCTGGCATCAATGACACCCTGGGGAGCAAGCCTATCAGTGAGCCGCATATCGTCCGGGGGTGCTGAAGGGACACTCGGCTCAGGGAAGCCCATAGTCTGACGAAGGAAGCGGTCTCCCAAGAACCAGGCCCTACCAACTGGCCCCTCTCCCAAGATCCTATACCGGGAGGTGGCCCATCCTCTGGCAAACTGGAATCGGAGATCCCTACCCAGAGGCGCCCAGGGCTGCCATAAGATCTGCAGATGACCAATGTATAAGCCAATTAGAGATCGCAAATTTGCAAAATAAGTCAAAGATCAACACATAAAGAATTGAGAGTTCTGAAATACCTCAGTCGCCCGCACAGTGTCAAAATACTGCCGTAGGTAAGGGAGAGTCTCCCGGGGCCGTGGCCAGTACTGGCCCTCGAAATGAGCGAATAAGGGGTCATGAGAGGGCAAAGGCCATCAGAATACAGAATGCTGAGTGCAGAATCAGAATACAGAATGCTGAGTGCAGAATCTGAATACATAATGCTGAGGGCAGAATGTAAGTACAGAATGTAAAGTGTGCCGTGTGTGCAATATACAGATAATGAAAGGTAGAAATGTGAATCAAGAGGGCAGAAGGTACCTCCCAGGCTCTCCAATAGCCGCCGACTATGTTCCCCATCCGTGGGAGGTCGCACCCATATAGCAATAGAGGGTAGCCAAGCTGGCGCCACCCCAGTCATACTAACTAACCTGTGTAAGGTCTACCAGGGCACTCAGCAAATATAGCCCAACGGTGTTCCCGAAGAGGAACATCAAAAACCCTCGGGCGTACTGTGCAATCTCCTCAGGAGTCTCGGGCTCAGTCCCCCTGAACTGTGTAGAAAACAAGGTGTATCAGACTCGGCCCGAAGATCGGTCGACCGGTGGGTGAGCTCCCAACAGATGAATCCAGGCAGCCTCCCACTCACCCATCTCCTCGTCATAGGGGATCGCCCAGCCTCCCACGTCGAGGCCTGTCAACACGACGAAGTCAAATGGCGTCATAGTCATATCCCCGGCAGATGAGAAATGAAAAGAGTTGGTGGTGTCCCACCACCTCTCCACCAGGGCGCCCATCAACGTCCTGCTAGTTGGATAGCGAGATATCCCGGTACAAAAGGGCCCGAACCCTGCTAGATCAACGCAATCGCAGACAGCCTCTGGGAGCTCCGCATACCAATCTCTCGCAGCAATAGAACCGTATCCCCGCGTAATCCAGGAGGACATCTGCATTCATAATGAACACATGTATTTAGTTTCAGAATGGAATGAATAAGCTGTGTGCAAATCAAGGATATGAGCTGGGTGCAAATCAAATCAAATTCAATTTAAAGTTTGGGCTGCGCGTTCAACTATCATCAAATGTGGGCTGCGTGTTCACAATCAAATTTGGGCTGTGTGTTCAGATTTCAGAAATTTAAAGTTTGGGCTGCGTGTTCAACTTTCATCAAATGTGGGCTGCGTGTTAACAATCAAATTTGGGCTGTGTGTTCAGATTTCAGAAATTTAAAGTTTGGGCTGCGTGTTCACAATCAAATTTGGGCTGTGTGTTCAGATTTCAGAAATTTAAAGGTTGGGCTGCGTGTCCAACTTTCTACGAATGCGGGCTGCGTGTTCACAATCAAATTTGGGCTGTGTGTTCAGATTTCAGAAATTTAAAGTTTGGGTTGCGTGTTCAACTTTCGATCAAGTTTGGGCTGTGTGTTCACAATCAAATTTGGGCTGTGTGTTCAGATTTCAGAAATTTAAAGTTTGGGCTGTGTGTTCAACTTTCAACAAATGTGGGTTGCGTGTTCACAATCAAATTTGGGCTGTGCGTTCAGATTTCAGAAATTTAAAGGTTGGGCTGCGTGTTCACAATTAAATTTGGGTTGTGTGTTCAGATTTCAGAGATTCAAGTGATTGAGTTGTGCGTTCAAGACAGAGTATTATGTTATAGACTAAGCATGCAGAACAAGTTGTGTGCTAAAAGAAGCAGAAGTATGGCATGCGAATGTGTTCAGAACGAGCAATAAGCATACATAGCATGAAATACAAGCAAAATGCAGAATTAAGGCAAGAAATCTAAAAAGGTGAAGTACGTACCTCTCGTGCCTGATGGGAGATATGGGACTCTGGCTCCCGCAGTAGCAGCTCCACAGGAGCTCGAGGGTCGAAGTCAGTAAAGTGATAAAAAACCGCCCGAGGGAGGACATGAGTCGGAGGATCGTACCTCTCGGGGATGAATGGCCGAATCCTCGGTGGCAGAGACATGATGTATGGATCGCCTCCGGCACCCGGAGAACCTCCTCCATGGGGAAATTGACCCGCCATCTCAGGGAATCTGCAAAAAGGAGCAAAAAAGAGCGAAATTAGCCAAAATTAGAAAAAGTCAACAAAAGTCAACTCTTGGGAAATGAAAAGGTCAACAAAAGTCAACTCCCGAGAAAATCTTCCAAATATTGAGACAAACTTACCTCTAGTGGTGAAAATGAGAAAAGAAGCTTCGAAATCAAATTTTAATCGGTTCAAAGTGAAGAAAACTGAAAGTTTTCGCGAAACAACTTTGCGTGGGGCGTTAGAAAACGCGTATAGAGCGCAGATCTGAGAGAGAAAATGGTCTAGGAAGGAGAAGAAAGCAGTTTCGGAGCTGCAGTTATGAGGAAAAGAGCTTTGGACATGTACATTTAAAGAAATGAGAGCAAAAAGACCAAATTGCCCCGGATTTGGGCTAAGTGGTCGGCCGGCCACCTTTTCTGGTAGGCCGACCACCCCCTGCACTGAAACCTGGTCAATGGCCTCCCCTGGACTCCAAACCTGGTCGATGGTGTTCCCAAGAGGGTCTCCAAGGTCTCTGCAAATTTTGGTAGTCATCAGAGCCCCCAGCACCCGAGAAAGTACAAGGAAAGTGCACTTTTTGTCGCGAAATCCCTCCGCGGGAACTCCAACTCCGACTTTCGATGCGTGTTTCATCGTCACTCGCCAAGAGCAAAATGTATCCTTTTTGAGCATGCTGTGACCCTTCTGAGAGGTGAACCGGAGGTCGCGATTGAGTCGCACTCGTCAAAACTTGCATTTCTTTGCTCGTTGTTTCGCGTCAAACACGCATTCGAATTCGCACTTATCCTGCATTGTTATGCACGTCAGTTGCATTCTCATGCATAGCACTTGCATTGTTGTGCACGTTTCATTGGTATTGTTATACCCTCACGCTTAGCTTGCGTTGTTACGCGCGTGTCTCTCGCATTGCGATACGCTTTCCCATCGACACCCTGTTTGTCCGCATTCGATGTAGTGCTGAACATGTATAGCTAATGATGTTGTACTTGTTAAGTTTCTCTTTTTTACAAGCACGATATTGTATGTACGGTTCATTTGAAGCTGGTGCAACCAGACGAATCGCTCAGGTATTGTATCTTCTCCGTGTGAGACGTAGCGAGAACTGAATAATTCTCCGCATTCTTAAACTGCATGAAATGTAGTTGTTGCTTTGCATTCTTGCTCAAAACTGTTGCGTGTGCGCTTCATTATAGCTTGCTGCTTTGTATGATCATGAGTTACGTCTGGCTTTGTGCATATCATTTTGCATTTTTCCCCCTGCCTGCGGGCACATCTGTGTTATCTTGTCTGTTTGTCTAAGTCTTCGGCCTTGTCAAAAATAGGTCGTCTCTGAGCTTTGACATTCACTCCCGTCATGTATGACTTCCGAGTTCTATCAAAGAGGGGCAACTGTAGACACCCCATTTTTGACCGACCTTAAGACTTAGATGTCACCAGTTGAGCACTCAGTGATGTTGCATATTGTGCTCGTTCTGAGGTTGCGGAGTCTCGGCTGCGAGCCTTGCCTCCGGACTTCGGGGCTCTTTTGTGCTTTACCTCAGTTTGCGAACCAGGTCTTGTTTTCTCTGTTTTCTCTTTTCGAAGGGAGGGAGAGGTCTCGTAGACCATCTCTCAGTGGCCGTAGGCTACGTTTCGTGGTCGTAAGCCATTTTTCTCATTTGGAGCCCGGTTTCCGGTTTCCGGAGCCGTCGGCCGTGTGCCTCAGTTCGGGACCGCTTAACTACCTCCGTTTGCTTTGGTTTTTGTCACACACCTTATTTCCTCCCTTTAGAGGGACACTGTGGCCCGGGAGACCACCTTCGTGGTCATACGCCACTTCCGGTGCCTAACAGCCTGTTTTCGGGGCCCCGAACCGCGTGTTTTGGCCCCCGAACCTTCGTTTTGCACCCGTTTTGGTCCGTTTTTGGTAGAGACCCTATTTTCACTGTTAGGGAGGGGGTAGTATGGTGGCCGGCCACCTTTTCCCCTGAAAAACCAGTTTTCTCATTTTCTCTCCCCAAAAGCCTATTTTCTGACCGAAAGCTGGTTTTTCCCACTTTTGAGCCACATTTTCTGGCTTTTGATACCACCATTGTGTTGTGCTCATCTGGGAGGCCACCAATATGGGTAGGCCAGCCAGAAATTCATCTTGCCCTTTTGAACCCCCTCTAAAAGCTAGCTTTTCTCTCTTCTGGGTCACATTTTCTGGTTTTCTCTACATAGTTGTGTTGCACTCATCTGGGAGGCCACCTTTTTGGGGTGGCCGGCTAGAAAATTTTGTTGACCCTTTTGACCCCTGGTCGGCCAACCAGGGGGGGTGGCCGGCCGGCCACTTGAACTGGCCGGCCTGCTTCTTGCTTTTGCTCTCTCTGAGTGTAATCCAGCTGTGCCAGCTGGAGGCCATTTGGTGCATCCTCCATACACGTGTATGGAGGATACTTGGGACCTTTTTCGATATTTTGGAACCTCTCCTCTATAAAGGAGAGGCTTGGCTTCATATCAGAGGGTTGAACAAAATTTACTAAGGCATATAACCTCCCTCCTCCATTGTCACTATTCCAAGCTCCAAAACCCTAATTTTGTAGGTCCATTTGCACTACAACCCTTAGCACCACACCTCCATCATCCATTCCAGCACCTTGGAAGTCATTTGCAGAGGTTGAAAGCTCACCAACTTGGTCCAAAAGCTGCTGGAGGTCGGCTCTTCAAGGGTAAGTGTCTATTTCCCTTAAACTTGCATTTTTTTGCTTCATTACTTAGCTTCACTTGAAAGTATTTATGGGCTTTGTGTTAAACTAGAAAGTGTCATATTTTGATCTCCTCTTCAACTTTGTTTAAGGGAACTTTGCTATTTGAGGTCATCTACTTCCCCTTACCCTCTATCTCTCTTTTAGGGTTGTTTTTGCATCATACTTTAGACTTACTTGTGAACATTTTCGTGATTTGTTATAAACTGGAAAAAGCCTTGTTTTAACCTCCTCTTTAATTTTTCTTGAGGCCACTTTTCTGTTTGGAGTCATCTCCTTTCTTGCATGCTTCATTCCCGCATATTTAGGGCTATGCATTAGAGCATTTGCATTGGACTTGTTTTGGCCTCTTAGCAACTGAATGAGGTTTTGAGCTTTGAAATCATAGAGGGGTGACCCTCTCACCCCTCATTTTCTTTACTAGCATCATTGGCTTTCCAAAGGAGCTCTATTTTTCATGCATTGAAGTCACGTTTTGGGTCCAATTCTGTGGGTTTTAAGGTCTCCCTTAGGTCTGTCCGGGGCCATTTTGATCATTATTTTATGTCTATAGTGCATGTGTAGAACAATTCCATTCAAGGCCTTTTGAGGGGGCCTTTCATCGTATGCTTCCTTGACTGATTTTGGGCCAATTTTGTGTGAGTGTTAGGGCTATCATAACTCATTTCCAGAGTTTGTTTGGTCATGCTAAGTGTCTATCTTATTATGTTCTTAACAACCCCTGAATGGCCTTCCAAAGAAAGCCCTCATTTTTGCATGCATTGGCTAATTCAGTTGATTATTTAGGCATATTTTCGATGTTTTATTCAACTGTTTTTGGCTGGTTTGATGAGTTCTCATTTGTTTCATATACATGCCATGTAAATCATGCTTGCTAGCCAATGTTTGCATGCTATTTTAGGTCCATCATGTTAGCATCTTTTGGCTATGTCTAAACTAGAAATGTGCATGTTTTGGACTGCCTGGCTCTGTCTTTTGACTTCATGATCAAAATAATGCTTGCCTTGTATACTTGTAGTTCAATACATGTGCCTAGTTTTGAGTTTTGAGGCTTATTCCATGCATTGGGTGCCATATTTCCATGTTTTGGGACCACTTAGCATCATGTTTTCAGGCACTGGAAATTACATGTTTGTATGCCATCTTTCATCCCTTTGCATGCTTTGCTGGAGTTGGTATTTTATGCCTTAGGTTCGGTCCTCAGTATGCGTGCACGTGCGCACGCATTTCGGTTGTCTTCATTTCATCTCATGGCCACTGATGTGAGTGTGGCTTGAGGTCCACTCGTGTTGGTGTAAGTCCATCGTGCATTGTGTATGCCATTTCAATCCATAGCATTGCGTATGCTAGGTTGCGTGTTAGTGCATTGTGTATGCCATATTACATCGTGCATTGTGTATGCCATTTCATAGCATTGTGTATGTTAGGTTGCATGTTAGAGCTTTGTGTATGCCATATTACTCGAGCATTGTGTATGCCATCTCATAGCAATTGCGATATTCTAGGTTGTATGTTTGTCGCATTGCGTATGCCATCTCATTCGCATTGTGTTTGGGATAGGAGTTAGCCTGAGGCACGGGAAACGAGGACGTTTTTGTACTCGAGTGACAAAACGTGTTCTCAATTCCCTGTCAGCGACCACTCCGGATGACCCATGATGGAGTTTAGTCTTGTTGTGTTTTCATGTGCATTCATCTCATATTGAGTCGTGCAATTCGACTCCTCGTGCCATCGTGCATCGATATGCGTGATTGGTGGCCGAGGAACGAGACTACACTCCCTGAAGAGTAGTCATTGCATACATATGTGAAATACTTTTGCCATGTCCCTTTGTCGCTCTCTGTTGCAGTAAATCAAAAAACAGCAGCCTTCTGGAGCGTTGCGCAATATTCTGAAAACAATTGCAAACAGAGGCAAATCGAGGTCGTAATGATATATGGCAAGGCAACTCGAGCATGCATCATTCATCATTCGGAACAGAGCTTGAGGCGGGGTCCATGGATTTACGTGCTAGTTTACTTGCTTTCCTAGATTAATTGTTAATTAATGAGGATTTTGTATTTATTCGGACTGTATTATTTATCCGGACCCTCGAGGCGACGAGGCAACAACTGTAATAGTGTGCATGCGTGTGATGTATGTTTTCCAACCCCACGTCTTTCTCCCTTTTATTTACTAGCTTATGATGGTTAGCTTAGGGGCATCACGTTTTGTTTAGTATTCTTCATGTTTGCATCCATTTGTATTGCATGCACCGAGGCTCGGTTCATCATTCTAACTTGTATTGTTAATTTAAAGCTTCTTTGAATATGTACTTAGACCGCATGCTATCAAATTGATTTATGTGTCATATTAGTAGCCGAGCCTAGTAGTTGCATATCGCATGCGTTGCATTAGTCATATCGCATGTTAGGAATCATGCATTTTTCTAACTCATTTCTTTTTTGGCTTGGAGTACTAGGTGAGCCTTTACTCGATTTAGCATATTGCATTGAATGTGATTGTTGCCATGTGTAGCATGCTTACCATGAGGCTAATTGCTTATGTGATATAACTGCTTGAATGCCTGTGGGTGAATGTTGGGTTATTTGAATTGGAACAATTCATCAATTGCGAGTTTTAAGCCCACTAGATAGTGGCAAATCATCATGTTTTCTAAGCCCACCTGAGGGTGGCAAATCCACATTTTAGCCTACTTGCGAGTAGCAAACCGTTTTCAAAACAAGCATGAGATGTTTCGTTCCAATTCAGGCGACCCAGTCTATACTTGTATGCTGTGCGTATCACATAGTAAATCTAGGCTAATAACCGGAATAAGAACGCATAATGTTTTCAAAACTAGATATCTTGGTTAGTAGAGGCCGATCTTTGATCGGGCGATCAGGGGTGCTCACGAAGTGACCTTCCCCAATCGTACCCAAGTTCCCGAGCCAAGGCAACTTTGGTGATGACGGGCACGTGGCCTTAGGCAACGAGTCAGGGTTTCCTAGATTTCCCAAAATAAAATATTTAGGTGGCGACTCTGTATCTGGCAAAGCAGTCCATGTTTGGCACTTCTTTCAAAAAATCTGTTTTCAAAAACGATTTGCCGGATTTGGACTCTTTGATGATCTCATCGGTCTTGCGTTGCACTCTGCGAGATTAGAAACAGAACCGTGACATTGAGTCCTGAACTGTAGTGACCCCAATGAACAAAACCGGGAGGGGGGGATTTCCTCCTGGGACGTTCGGGGACGTCTACACATCCCCAGTCTAATTCATCGATTTTCTGAAGCCAGCAACCGAGGCGACCTTCTTTGGCGGGGTTTTCCACAACACACCCTTTGTTTGTACATGTTAGCTCATTTCCTTCCTGCCCACAGTTTTGGAGGGTCTAGCATTCAGCTAGTTGAAGTGGCCCAAGGCCTGAAAGAGGGCAAGAGTTGTATTCGCTTGACATTGGTTGAGATTTTGATGGGTTTGGACGCCTTCCATCGGCGGGAGACAAACAAATTTGCGAGGAGTTCACTACTTCTACAGGTAATGTTTTACACACTTTCTAATATGTATTTCTCACATCTCTCGACATTCACCCTTTGTTTTTCTCTCAAAGCCCTTTTCTCACTCTTTTTTCTCAACATATACCTCTCTATTCTTTAATTTCTCTTTTCTTTCATCCCTCCCCAGGGATGGCTTATAGACAAGCTGAAGGTAATGGACTCTTGCCCCGAATACTCAGCCCAAGCATACTTTTTTCTCCAACAGCTAGTTGATTTCATGAACAAAGGGTGCTGGTGCCATTAGATGTACAACGTGTCTGCTGCTGACATTGTTTAGCGTTTCCCCTGGTTTGATCTGCCCGAGATGAGCTATAGCATGGCTCAACAACCTGGCATTCAACTAATTGGCCTGACACACTGTGTATTCTACTTTCCGTTTTGGTTAAGGCATTAGTTTGGACATGACCAGACTTACCCAGAAGAGGGGGTAGAGTACCCAACTTCATTCCCAATCTAAGGTTCATAATTGGCTAGATATCCCACTGCGTGGAGGACGAAAGAACTTCTGGCTCCTGCCCCTAGTTTCAACTGCGCACTTTCTGGCGAGTGCCTGACCTGGCTTGAAGATGAGGCACAATCCGGGCCCACTTTAGCATCAGAAGCTTCCACAAGCAAAGAGATGGGACGCAGGAACACCTGACTCATCTATGCCCGAGTTTATTTGCCTTGATCTTACTTTTCAAGTTTTCTTTTTGAATGTAATAAAAGCAATTTTGATTTGTATCGGGAGTTAGAGAACTTTGTATTGAAATCAATGAAATTGAAGTTGTGGGCATTGAAAGTTTTCCTTTTGGTCCAAAAATGGTCTAAGTTGTAAAAAGAATAATTTGAACAAAAATCAACCTTTATTAAAACTTTCCAAAAATTATTTTTGATAAGGATCACAACTTGACATGCACAGAATTTGTCCTCAAGATGTATAACCCCGGATCTGAAGAGCACAAATTGCCCCTTGTCTGAATAGCACTGCTTAACACTGTAACTAGTTCTCAAGGGCAATCACAACCGAACATTCAGATAAAGAAAAGACAAAGATGACCTGCTCAACACATGGACACGATAGTTGAGTTGGAGGTGTTCACGGCCGAACTTCAGGATGAAGTTGCCTACGTATCCCGAAGATGAAAATCAGACCTTACATAGTTCGGTTTGGGTTCACTCGAGTCTTAACACTCTCATTTTGCGCTTTAACTTTTGCCAAGGCCGCCTTTTAGGGTTTTCAACCTTGCAAGCTCAGTTTTTCTTTATTTCCAATTTTTTGTGCTCTAATTTTTACCTAGGTCGCCCTTCCGGATTTTGGCCTAACGAGCCTCTCAGGGATAATATTTCTTCAACTTGTCCATGTTGATTGGTTGGAAAAATTCTAGGCCATCCAAGTCCAAAAGAATAACAGCTCCACCCGACCAGATAGATTTGATGATGTAAGGACCAATCCAATTGGGTCTAAACTTGCCCCTAGGCTAATGGATGGGAGCTCGGTTGTCCTTCTACACCAAATCCCCATCTTTGAGATTTCGGGACTTAACCTTCTTGTTGAAAGCCCTGCAAATCCTACGTTGATAACCCTGAACATGGTGCAGTGCTTTCAGCCTTCTCTCATCGAACAGCATCAATTCTTTGAACCTGCTCTGTTGCCAATCCACCTCTGCTATCTGGCACTCAGCTATAACTCGCAGCGACGGAACTTCTATTTCAATCGACAAAATAGCTTCCATCCCATAAACAAAAGAGTATGGAGTTGCTCTAGTAGATGTTCGAATTGAAGTCCTATAGCCCCAGAGTGCAAATGGCAACTTGTCTGGCTAGTCTCTATAGGTCTCAACCATTTTCTGCAAAATGTGCTTGATGTTCTTGTTGGCGGTCTTAACAACTCTGTTGGTTTGTGGCCGGTATGTGGATGACTTATGAAAAACCACATTGTATTTCTCCAACAAGTCTATCACTTCTTTCTTGAAATGGGAGCCATTATCTGAAGTGATCTCATTTAGGACTCCAAAACGGCAAATGATGTTATTTCGGAAGAACTTAGCCACATGCGCTACTTTCAACACTGAATAAGACTGAGCTTCCACCCACTTCGTGATGTAATCAATTGCCACCAGAATGTATTCATGCCCATTTAACCCTTTCGGTGTAACTACCCCAATGACGTTGATTCCCCAGACTGAGCAGGGCCATGGTGAAGTCATGTTGTACAGCTTCAACAGCGGGATATTCATTCGATTGGCATGAATTTGGCATTTGTGGCATTGTCGGACAAAACCAATACAATCATTTTCCATGGTAGACCAGTAGTAACCTTGCCTGAGAATCTTTCGAGCTAACATTACCCTGTTCATGTGCACTTCTCACTCTCCCCCATAGATGACCTCTATTAGGCGCTTTCACTCTTTTGCTTCAACACACAACTTGTGCATTCCCAGATGACCCCTCTTGTACAGTTTACCTCCACAAATGATAAATTGAACGGTCATCCGCCGTATTTCCCTCTTATCTTTGGCATTTGCCCCTGGTGGATAAACTTCCTTTTCCAATAAGTTCTAGATATCATAAAACCAAGGGTTTTGATCTTGCACTTCATCTATTGCAGCGATAAACTCATAAGCCGACATATATCTCTGCTCAATAATGATCGGACGCATCAACACTCCAAACGGGATGTCTATCATGGAAGAGAGAGTTGCTAAGGCATCAGCAAACCTGTTGTTCTCTTTTAGTAGATGCGTGAAGGTCAGCTTTTCAAACCTAGGAATGAAAACATCCAAGGTCTAGTGATAGATTTTCATCTTTTCTTCTTTGACCTTCCAATCTCCTTTTGCTTGAGACACAACCAGGTTCGAGTCCCCAATGACGTCCAACCTTTTTGCATCTAGTTCAAAGTCGGCTTCCAAACCAGCGATACACGCCTCATATTCAACTTCGTTGTTGGATACTTTGAGCCGGAGTTTGAAGGCTAAGGGTATATGAGAATTGTCGGGTGCTATCAGCAACACCCCTATCCCATAACCATACTGGATAGACGCTCCATCAAAGTACATTGTCGAAATCTCTTCCTCAACTTGCAGAATAGCTTCATCTGGGAACAGGTATTCTACTGCTTCATCCTCTTCTACTGGGTGATCTGCCAAGAACTCTGTTATCGCTCTCCTCTTAACAGACTTGCAAGTAACATACTTTAAATCAAATTCAGAGAGGAGAAGCAACTAACGAGCTAGCCTACCCGTAAGCGCTGGTTTCTCGAAGAGATATTTGATGGGATCTAATCTCAAAACCAGAATTACAAAGTGAGCTAACAACTAGTGTCTCAACTTCCTGGTAGCCCATACCGAGGCCAAGCAAGCTTTCTCGAGCAGAGTGTAACGGGTGTCATAATCCAACATCTTCTTACTCAGGTAATAGATGGCTTTCTCCACTCTATCCTCAGATTCCTAAGCAAGCATGCATCCCATCATTGTGTCTGTTACTGATAGATATAGAATCAATGGCTTCCCCGGCTCTGGTGGCGACACCACAGGTGGATTCTGAAGGTATTGCTTGATCTTCTCAAAAGGGAACTAACATCAGTTGTTCCATCAAAATTTCTTTCCTTTCTTTAAGAGACCAAATAGTGGTTCACAAGTCAAGCTTAATTTTGAAATAAACCGGCTTATGAATTACACTTTAGCCAGAAAACCTCGCACCTCCTTTTCAGTCCTTGGTGGTGACATTTCTAAAATGGCCTTGATTTTAGAAGGATCTACCTCGATGCCACTCTGTGTGATCAAGAAACCTAGTATTTTCCCTGTTGTCACACCAAAAGTACATTTCTATGGATTCAATCTCAATCGATATTCTCTGATCCGTTGAAAGAATTTCTTCAAGGCAGTGTAGTGGCCCTCTCTTTCCTTGGACTTGACAATCATGTCATCCATGTACACCTCCACCTAGAATCGTGGTTATAGCTCGTTAATAGGTGGCCCCAGCATTCTTCAGCCCAACGGCATTACCCTATAACAATAGGTTCTCCATAGCGTAGTAAAGGCAGTTTTCACTCTGTCCTCGGGTGCCATCAGAATCTTGTTATACCCGATAAATCCATCCATAAAGGAGAGCAACACATGGCCTATGGTGAAGTCTGCCTATTCATCGATGTGCGGTAGAGGAAAGTCGTCCTTCGAACTAGCTCTGTTCAGATCTCTGAAATCCACACACACCCGAATTCTGCCATCTTTCTTCGGCACCGGAACAATGTTGGCCAACCAAGTTTGATATTCAAATACTAGCAAGAATCCTACGTCTATTATCTTTGTGACCTCTTCCTTAATCTTCAAACCTCAATCTAGGCGTATCCTCCACAACTTCTGTTTGATGGGTCGGGCCTCAGGGTCAAGAGGGATCCGATGCTGTACAATCTCCAGATCGATTCCAAGCATGTCTTCATAGGACAACGCGAAAACATCTTTGAAATCTTTTAATAAACCGACTAAGCGCTCACGTTCCTCTGAAAACAACGTGGACCCGATCTGGACCAGATGCGGATCCTTCTCAGTACCCACATTAATTGGAATGATTTCATCAACAAGGGGTTTTACAAACCTCTCCTCCTCTCAATTAATCAAATGTTTCAAAACCAAAGGAATTCCTTCCTTATCGTTTTTACCAAAATTTTAAAAATCATGATCAATGCAATAAACTAGAGGCATAGAGAAGTACTCAGAATCTACAGTGATGTTCTCATCCAAAAGATCCAGCTCATCTAGTTCCTCAGTTACAGCCAACTTAAAAGAAAAGGAAAAAGACGACCTGGACAAAACCTCGATATCAGGGTTATTAACCCCAGGAATACCAGACCCAAACTCAGACGAACCGGGATCTAATTCTGACTCCACGGACTTTGTGGAATCAGATTCTAGTTCACTACCTGACTCAGAACTACTAGACAGGTGGCCCTCTTCCAGCTGCCAAGTGAGGGATGGTGCGTCAGATGCATCCAAGATATCGCTAGAAGGATTCACACCCGATTGGTCCCCGATCATGGAAACGGTTAGGTCATCTCCCAAGCTCTCTGAATTGATCTGAGGATCCGAAAGGAGACATGCCAGTGGTGCTCCTACTTTAAGTTCACTGCTGTCAGAATCACTTCCTATGCTCTTTGCAGCCTCAGCGGTCAGTTCAGTCTGTTCCTCTATTTCACTCTCTTGCAACTGCAAGTCAAAGAAATTCTCAAAGTCGGGAACCCATTGTTTCTCAAAATTGAACCAGGGTTCGAGGAAACCACAGAATGGGAAGTCTTCACCCTCCCAAACAAAATAGCCATTCAGGGTTCCCCGAATTGGTCGGTGTACAAGCTCATACCGCTTCTCAGTCTGCTTAGCTCTGGCCCTTCCGGCCATTTCTTTCACTTTCCTCACCCAATCCTCTTTGGTGGGCGTATAGCCTAGACCAAAGGCATGTGGGTTATATGGCACATCGACCAATACAGCGACACCTTTCTGGCCACTTCTTCCTGATCTCATTCCGGGCATGTGCTGTAGCTTGTTCATGAAGTACACAGATTAGGCGTTGATAAAGAAGCCCTCATTGATAGCTAGGATACTCTACACTACCCAAGCCTTAGCCAAGGCAAACCTCAAAAGGAAGACATCCTCTTCGCCATGCACAATCTCTAGCGCAGGTGTAGTGACCTATGGCGGAGGATGTATAGATGAATTCCTGAAGACTATGGCCACTCCTTTTCCATGGGGGTACTTCAGCATTTAGTGGAGAGTGGAAGAGACATCTCTTACTTGGTGTAGCCAAGGTCACCCAAGTAGTAAGTTGAAAGTAGCCGGAACATCCAACACATGGAATTCGATGTCCTATTGAGCTAGGCCAACCTGTACTCTAATCTGCACTATCCCCATCACCTTTCTGCTTGTGTCGTCATACTTCCACATCACCTAGGCTGTAGATACAAAATCGGCTGGTTTTAGACCAATGGCATAAGCTGTACGACAAGGACAGACATTGATTGCTGACCCGGTGTCGACCAACACCCCTGGTATCCACTTCTCTCGGCACTCTACGGATATGTATAGAGGCTTGTTGTGTGCAGAGCCTTCTGGCGGTAATTCCTTGTCCGAAAAGGTAAAAGTTGGCACAATGCCTCCTGGGAAGACTAATCCCACCAGTTGTTCCGGAGTGGTGTCGATGGACAACTTCGCATTATCCATTGCTGTCAATACAGCCTATCTGTACACTTGTGAAGCCATAAGTAGCCCTTACATAGATATGCCAGCTTGAATCTTCTTCAACTATTTCAGCACAACCTCTTTCTCTAACTACTTTTCCTTCTGTTTCTCTAGCTCTTTGTCCTTCCCAAATGCCTCGGGTTGGTCTAGATGCGGTGGTTTGAAATATCGGCCACTTCTTGTCATGTGGTCGACTTCTTCCACATACCAGGTATTGTCAGGAAGGCCTTCACCCCAATCCTCATCAATGTTGGCAAGATGTAGATTATCATCTTCCTACCACATACCTCCAACAACCGACAAGCAATTGTCCGGTTCTGATCTAAGTGTTCTCTCAGCAGAAACATTTCTTACGGGGCATTGAGCTATTCCAGCTTTCTGATCACTTTCACTCATTTTCTGCCCAAACTGCTCCAACGTGGCTTCTTATTCTGTATGTACAATGCTAACAATGCCCAGTTCTTGAGCCAATTGTTCTTCACCAGTTCTTTCCAATAGTTTACCCTTCTCATCGGTCATTCCAGCCAATGCAGCGGTTCCCTCTTTCTGTTCTTCAAGCTTTGATTTATTTCCCTCATCTATATCGAGTTCATCACTTAGCCACCCAGAATTGTTTGTTGACCTGTTCAGATCAAACCAATCAATATGCACGTCTCCTTGATCTTGCTCATCAAAGAACTGCAACTTGTCTATATCCTTCTCCAGGTCGGCTAGACCATCTAATCCCTGACTTGGTCCATCTTCTGGAACTACACTGACCCCCATCCCAGTCGGCAAGACCACTTCCGTCTTAGCTTGATTGATTGGCACAACATAGCAGCTCGGGTCGTATGTCCCTTCAGATAAATCCTCAAAGCCCTCGGGCAATGGACTGATATTCTCTACCAAAGCTGACCTACCTTCATCTTCCACTGTCACCACCACGAGTTCAAGTTGGAGTGAAGACACGCTCATCATGCACAAATATGTGCTCTCGGGGATGAACAGTGTCGACTTAGGTAGGTGGGAAGGGGTGATGTATATACTGGGGTCATAAGGGACGGCCAGTGTATGGATGAGGTTTATATGCCGGAGTGGAGGGACTTAGTTATGTGGTGGGAGAGGATTTGTGGTGACATTGGGTTTTTCGAGAGGTGCTATCACTTTATTGTCAATGAGATCTTGAATGTCATGATGCAGTCTAAAGCACTGATCAGTATCATGACCATGATGTTGGTGAAAAGCATAGTATTTGACCAGGTTGTGTTTCGAAGAGAGAGGATCAAGTAGTGGGCGTTGTTCTAACGCTTAGATGCCCCTTTTTTATTAGAACCCTCAGGGTTGAGGATAAGGACATATAGAGCGAGGTAAAGGTTCTTTGGTTTCGGGCTTGATGGGTCGAGGTTTGTGGAGTTATGTTGGAGGTGTTGGCGAATGGGTTGGCAGTTTTAGGTGTGGTGGTGACCATGCTCACATCCGAAGGCCACGTAGAGGTGCTACCGCTCATGTTTGCATTGGTGTTGCGTGTAAAGGGCATTTTGGGTTATTCCTTCTCATGGTCCATCAGCCCCTACTTCATTACATCCTCAATTTTCACCCCTATTTCATGGAGCTCAGCAATAAAGGCAAGACTATCATCTTCTGTAATAGTCTTCCTTGCAAGTTATGGACCACCATTCTGATTTGGTCCTTTTCAGACGGTCGGATAGTCATCATAGAGGCCTTAGCCCTCCATTGGGTCACAAAATCCGAGAAGCCCTCCTTCGGCTCCTGGCGAGTTGCTTCGAGATCACGAGTAGTGACGTCGATCTGAGTATTGTAGGAGTACTGTGCTATGAAGGCCTCAGCCATTTCCTTCCAGTTTCTCTTCACAGAGTCTTCAAGCTTGGCATACCAAATGGCCGCTATACCTAACAGGATCTGACCAAAAAGCGACAACTTCTACAATCTATTGAGATCCATTGGATATCAGAGAATAGCTGTAGACAGACCATGGGATCCTTGGAGCCATCAAACCGGTCTATGTGCAGCATCTTGAATCTGTCTGGCAGAGTTACTGTGAAATCGGTGTATCCATTCTCAATATCAGGGATTGAATTCACGCTCTATGCCTGTTTGAATAGCTTTCCTAGCTTGTTGACCTTCAATGTAGTGGGGTCAACCTCGAATTCAAACAACGCCTCCATTTGGTAAACTGGTGCCTTGGGGGTCTGAGGTGCCAAGATCCCCATATTCTCTTGGACAGTGATTGTGACCCAGAGTACCGGAATTCCCACTGTGGGTGCATGGGATGCAGAGGCTACTGTCGGTTGTGGTTGCTGTTGCTGAAGCCTTTCTATCATTTCTGCTTGGCGGGCTACGACCTCGGCATGGTGGGCATTGGTCTCAGCTTGGCAGGCGGCATCTAGCTGCATAGTCTCAATAGTCTGTTGGAGCTGACGAAGCATATCTTCCATGCTGACTGGAGGATTTTGGGTTATCGAAATTGGCAAATACCCTCTTTCTGGAGTAAAAGGCTAGGCCTGACTGGGCATAGGTAAAGTAAAAGGTGACTATCGGATTGGTGAATTCTGCCTGATCCTCTTCCGTCTGATAACCAGTGGGAGTGAAACAAACACTGGCTATCCCCTGACAAGATCCCCGGATGTACAAATCCTTCTCACTCGAGTCCAGAGTGCTTGGGGGGTAACAGAATCGTCTGAAGCAATGGTGAAAAACTACCTTGCAAAAAAGAAATAAAGTAAAAAGAAAACAAAAATCAGAACAGCCCTCTGCTCAGATTCTAATCAACACACTGATGTAATCAAAATTGTAGAACCATGCTCAAAACTGAATTCTGCCTCCCAAAAACTGATACCTAGACTTGCAACTGATACATACATTCCTGCAAAGTTTCACTCTAAAAGCACATATCAAGCAAGTAAGAGCCAAAACACCCCTATGATGGGGTAGGGTTACCCTATCCTAGTTTCGTCAGGAACTAGGGTTCACTACTCAATCAAAGTGTTTCACACAATCCTGAATTTTGGTGAGCAACCTGTCCTAGTTTGAAACAGTCTCTATGGTTTTACTATATGTAACTAGGCCAATTGGTCAAAAAGCGTATCTCAGCAAGACTACCTAATATACCTCTCACACCTAACACCGAGAAGTGAAAGGAGGATCAAACGGTACAGAGGTAGTCCAGATCCAAGGGTTGTGTTCCCATCATGGCAGAGCCCGCAACTGATTAGCCTTTTGGCAAGCTTTTCCAAGCAAGCCTTCAGCAAACCGTTCAGGAATAGCAGATGGCAAACACTGTGACTTAAGCGCACCGATGCAAATGCAAAGAAACACATACGTGTAGATAAAATAACATATCATGAATTTGAGTCAAGTTCTCTAAATCCCCAGCAGAGTCGCCAGAAACTGTGGCTCGGCTTTTTCATGCCCCCTTTCGGAAGGTTTGAAAGAAAGTCCCACAGTTTGGACTCCCGTGGTTCTGAATCTAATCTCACATGTGCAATATGAAACTGATAAACACCAAAGAGTTCAAATCCGGCAAATTATTTTGGAAAATTGATTTTGAATCAAAAAGTGCCAAAACTGGACTGTTTTGCCAGAAATAAAGTCGCCACCTAAATATTTTATTTTTGGAGAAATTTAGGAAACCCATGACTCGTGCCAAAGGCCACGTGTCCATTATCACCAAAGTTACCTCGGCTCGGGAACGTGGATACGAAGGGGGAAGGTCATGAATTGAGCACCCTCGCTCGCCCGGTCAAAAGATCGACCTCTACTAATCATGATAAGATTTTTTATAAACATTAGGCGTTCTTATTCCAGTTATTAAACTAGCTTTACTATGTGATACGCACAATCAAGTATAGACTAGTTTGCTCAAGTTGGAACAATTCAACTCATGTGTTGTTTGCAAAAATGGTTTAAATTTGCCACCTCAAGTGGGCTTAAAGTTTGCGGATTTGCCACCAAACAGAGTGGGCTTAAAAGATGATTTGCCACTCAACAAAGTAGGCTTAAAACACACATTCGTTAAATCGTTCCAATTCAAACAACAGGCCTTCATCCACAGGCATTCAATCAGTTTAGCATTTAAGCACATAGCCTCATGGCAAGCATGCAAAACATGGCAACATTCACACTTATGCAAGTTTGCTAAAGCATAAAAACTCACCTAGTACTCCAAGCTAAGAAGATATGAGTTAGTGAAATATGCATGATTTCTAACTATATTAAGATGCCTAATACAACACATGTAAAGAATGCAATTAATAGGCTCGACTACTAATATGACATATAGATCGATTTGAAAAACATGTGATTAAACACGTATTCGAAGAAGTATTGAAATGGTAATGCAGTTTGAATGATGCGTCGAGCCTCAGTGCATGCAATATGAATGAATGGATGCAAGCATGCGATATGGTAAGTTGAAATATGTCCCTAATCTAACCATCAAAAGCGATTAAGTAAAAGGGAGAAAGACATGCGGTAGGAAGACATACTCACATGCACGCATACTTATTACAACATTACGCCCTCGCGAAGGAGGGTCCGAATGAATAAGAGGCCTCAAGCCACAAGTTTCTTTAGGCATGAAAGAGGCATTAAACTATTGGTAAGGAACCTCCTAAGGGATTAAATCATTAGGTGTAGCACCTCCATTTTCATACTTAGGCAAACAAGTGGTTTGAAACCACTTTCAAAGCAAAACCAAAAAGTGAAGAAATGAAGGAGATTGCAGAGATTATAAGTGCTGAAATGAAGTAGAAAAAGTACTAAAACATGCAATCAACTCACACCAATGATGATTAAAGCCTTAAAACACTAAGCTAGTGAAAGAGATTACACTACAACTATGTAAAACAAGACTCAAACAAACTAACCAGCTGAAAACAGAGCTAAAACAGGTTATTTCAGAGGCTAAAACATGCTGGACTTGAGTTAAGTTAAGCTGGAAAAACATGCTAACAGGTGAAGCTAACTAGGCATGCAAACAAGACACAAGGAGGGAAGGCTAACCCCTCCTAAATTGGACCTCAAAATAAGTTTTTTGCCATTGAAAAACCTCTAAAATTTAGTGGTTAAAAGGCCCAAAAAAGTTGATTTGAAAGTGATGAATAAAGGCACAAAAGCTTTACAAACTAATAAGCAAGCAGGGTGAACCACTCCCTAACTAAAAAAACGCTCAAACCAGCACTTTTAGGCCACAAAAATAGAGTTTTTCTTCATTCAAAACCAGCCCCAAAACAGTAACAAAAGAAGGTAAAACAAGCTTGCAAAACAAAGTAAACAAGGCAAATAAACTACCTCTTGAAGCGAAGGGAAATTCTAGGTACAAAACCAAGCTAAAACCACCTTCAAGAGCTCCAAGAAGACCCCAAGTACTCTCAACTCAAAGGTAAGAGGATTTGATTTAGGATGTGCCGACAAAAGTGTAGAGAAAACAAGCACTTAGGCACAAAATTGTGAGAGAGAGAGAGAGAGAGAGTGAGATTTTTGCTCTAAATTTTCTAACCCTCCAAAATGGGGGAGGAACCCCCCTATATATAGAAAAATAAGTCTTGAGCTTAGAAACATCCCACCATACACGTGTGGTAGATGCAGCTCAATGTTCTAACAACTAGCACAGCTGCCAACAAATTTCTCAAATATCTGGAAAAAGAGACCGGTAACCGACCGGCCACACCAATGGTCGACAACCAAGGGCCATGGCCGACAACCTCTGGTGGTGGCCGACAAGTCACCACAAGTTCCAGGCACCAAGTTTTGATCCAAAACAAGGCACAGAAAGGACAAAGTCTAAAGGCTCAAAGACAAGGCGATCCACCGAAGACTTCGGGCACTCAAAACAAACACATGCAACCATAATCATCAAATGCACAAGTGATGACGTCCAAATCTTGAGGACAGTAAAAAATGGGGTGTCTACAAGTCCCTTTCATGATTAGAATGTCGTGAGGTCCATTATGGTCTACCATATCTGTGGACTGAAGTAAGGTCATGGTCAGATCAAAAGCAAGTTCACCATACACAACAACTGAATCAAAAGTAGAAATAGCCCTACCCTTGTGCAGCATTGGTGGTTCCTAGTGCTTAAAGGACTCATCAATGATAAGTTTCTCAAAAGCCTTACCAACCTTCTCTTTTCCAGTTTCTCTCATTTTCTTCTTGGCCCGTTTAGCAACCAAGGCCTCACTCTCCGAAAAAACAATATAAGGGGTAGCAGCTCCTCTCTCAAGTTTCACCTCTAGTATAACTCTTCAACTCGGTCTTAACTCCAACAGTCTCTAGGGCAGAAGAGGAACCAAAAGCCTCTGCCTCCAAGTCCACAAGTACCATTCTCTTCATAATCGAACTACCTTTTGCGAAACTAGGGTAGAAGAAGGGGTCCTCTTAGTGGATTGACTTTTGGTACGGCCATAATTGGTAATCAGTGTGGCAAAAAGTGTCTCTATTTCGATATCAGAATCCAATAAGACGGCAAAAAGCCTGGCTCTCTTTGGGATGGTGGTTCTGTAGGTAGCCTGGTAATCTAACAATTCAGGGGTAGATCTCTTCTTATACCTTAGAATGGATCTAAACGCTTCAGTATTCTCATGGTTCGACCTCTTTTGGTAGCGAGAAGGCTTTCCAAAACAGGGAACATAGTCAGCAAAGCAGTCAAACAGAATAGATAAATGACATATTCAAAAAGACTCAAATACAAGAGCGAAGATTAAGAACTGAATATCCATCTTTTGGGGGTATCCATTCAGTTTGAATCTTGGTTCGGATAGGGAACTCCCAGATTCCTCCTATATGAAGGAAGTCATCATTGTGTTTGTCAGAATCAGGCAACTCAGTAACTAGATGGGAATCAACGGAACGAACGCGAAGGTAATATGTAAGGCGGTCCTTATTGTCAGAAAAGGTGTAGTAGCCTAGGATTTTTTAGACATCTAAATACAAACCCAGTCTCCTATTCTGGGTAGAAACACCACAGATCACTCGAAAAAGGTTTATAGACACTTGTATTAGGGTTAGTTGAACTTGGTGAAGAAAACGGTAAACCAAGGGGTCTAATGGAAACCTTACCTCTCCTTCGACAACGGCAGTAATGGGAAACGCATCGATAGACCTCATTCTCATGCGCTTGGCATCAACCTTTACTAACAGAAGGGTAACATTGTTTGAAATCCCATAATCACGACGAAACAAACCCATCGCCTCTAGAGTATAAATTAGGGCATGAAACTTACCCATAACCTAGACCAAAACAAGGAAAAATAAAGCAACTCTATGAAAATGGTAGAAAATGGTGCAAATCACCAGAAACAATGGGACAAGGGCCAATAATGGCAACGAAAATAAAAAAACACAAAAAAAAAAATGAGAGGGTCAGGCGTACTTATAGAGATTTAACAGACAAGCAACGATCGTTGAAGAAGAATGTGGATTTTGAAGCTTGGAATAAGAAAGAGGTGACGGTGTCTAGGAACCAACAACACTAGAGACAAATGTCGAAGTAATGCACCATCAAAAGCAGAAATCAGAGTGAAAAAGTTTCAGAATTCAAACTTTTGGAACTAGTGAAGAGGTGAAAGGATAGCTCCTAGGGTTTTTAATTACCCTCAATCAACATAATGGTATAAGTCACATCCCTTTATAGAGGAACGGCGCACTACCTCTGTGCACCAACACCATGCTGCCACGTGTCCTTGTAAAAAGACACATGCGGGGTGTGTGTGTGTGTCAAAATTTGAACCACCACCAAGGCCGAATTGAAAAAGGTTTGAAATGACGCAACGGTTGAAGTACCGATCAGTAGCTCCCGCTAAAGGAACCTTAGCACAAGCTAGGGGCAAATGAAGCCGAAAAATATAAATAGAGCAGATCCAAGCCTTAGCTCGGTCCAAACCACTAAGCCTAAACTCGAATGGTCATCTGATATAGGCCAGATACCCACGTGGGCCAAATCATTGAGCCAATCTCCACATGAATTATCTACCCAAGTGCTTTAGCACTTAGGCCAAGCATATTAAGAAATATACCAGTTCAGGCGCGATACTGAGTAGGGCCAAACTGGTGGGCCGAATACAACAATAGAACCAAAGTGGGACGAACCCACATAAGGTCATCCAAATGGGCCAGCCCATCTCTACAAGAAACCTCATAAAAGGCCAAATTAAGGTATGATATGAGTCGAGCTAAGGAATCCTTGAGTAAACATGGAAGCTGTGAATGGATGCATGTGTAGAGTGCCACCTCAGCTGGTCCCCCTTCCTAGAATCACGGAAACAGTTAACAAAAGGAATGTGATCTGTTATATACAAAGCTATAATAGGCACATGACTCCATGGTTAACCACCTTGTGGTCCCTCCACCTTGGGCAATGTTGAAGAAAGCCTTGGAGCACCTAAATTCCATGAAACCCATCTTGGAGAAAAAGTAAAGTCTTCTATATAAACAACACTCTCTTCACATTGAAGATAACTAATCTTGAACTAACTCATCTCCTCTAACCACACATTGAACATTCTTTCTCTTCCTCTCTCTACACCTAAAGAGAGTATTTCATCTTCTCCAATCACTCATTCCCACACCAGAGGGATTTTCTAGCCAACCCAGGCTAAGCAGCTCTGACGACGTTCTGTTTTGCAGGACTTGGTTCCTAGATAGTCCAATTCTGTCTCAAAGCTCCAATCCACTTCATCTAGTGCAGTCTCCAGTATGCACAAGCTCCGCTCTTGGTAACCTCTAAACTTGGTGAACAACTAATAATGTGCTGCATTGTTGTTTTTTAGCCCTAGTCAACGTGGTAATATTACATAAAGTGAGAATGACACATTAGCAGATCTATTATGTAAGTAAAAAGTTGCTTGACGCCGAAATAAAGTACCTTCAATTGGAGAATATTTCTTTGGCCTTAATTTTTTCTTTTTAATCTACAAAAGTTAATTGTTAGTTATTAAATTAACAACTATGAGAGTTAGTCTTCCCACCCTTGTAAAATACCAAATGCTTGCATCCTTAATTCAATTCCCAAGGAAAGTTCAACCCATGACCTCTCCCTAGGAACTAAACCCTTAAGACAATCATGGTAACCAACTAGGCTAGGCCTAGGGGTGTAAATATGGCCAGGTCCGATCCACCAGAGTCCAAGAAATTATGTATGACTTATGTTTTTTTGGTTATGAAGTTATGACTAAAATGTATGAAATTATGTAATTTTCTTCTTTTGAAATGAATAATTTTATATATATCAAAATGGAACTTGCAATATTACAACCGTTAAATTAAATAGATAAAATTTATTGAATGAATAATTTTTATTTCAAAATGAAATTGAAATATTACAAAAATCTATATCATTAAATAAAATAAATGTAGATTATTGATGATGGTAGAGCAATTGCATCACTATAACTCAAGTACATCCCAACTAGGTTGACACCTATTAGCCTACCAATCATTTGAGAGTTTGAGAAAGAGAACTGTTTGTTAGAAATAAAATGGGAGAGAGGGGGGTATTTATAGGAGTTTGGGAGGGAGGGGGTGAATTTGTAAAAAACAATTTCTACCATTGGAGTAAAACAGTCAAATGACCATTTGATAATTTATTTATTTATTTATTTTGAGCAGAAGATCATCTGTGCCCCAAATATGGACATTGTTTTGGAAAAAGAGTGCGTTTGATTAGATTTTGCTAAGCATTTCGTTGCTTCAGCATTACTTGAATTTGTCAAATTTAACTCATCAAAGAACATAACTCGACTCATCGCCGAGCGCAAGTTGTTAATATGGACCATGCTTTCAAGTAATGGTACTTGGCACAAATTCCACCAAGTTATACCAGTTGGTGCCCGGTTTTGACCGAAAGGTCAAGCTCCTAGGCTAAGGCATAGGTTAAGACCCGTAGCTAATTTGCTCTATTGTCGAGCAATAATTTCCACTAAGCTATACCACTTGGCATCCATCTACTTATCAGAGTGTATAGAAAAATAAGGCTGGAAATGGTTCCTATAGCCGATATGCTTATCTGAGCAATTTAACCTCGAAAGGTAGTGAAGACGGGTTCTTTTTCAAGTCTTGAAGTCCATCCAGCATTTTTCAAATTTGGACTTTCTTTGTTGTTTAGACTGACTGACATAGCCTTTTAATAGGAGATGGTCCTCTAAATTTCTCCTCGAAGTACTTTTTTTTTTTGGAGGTAGTTATTAATAAATGGCATTAGTGACCAATTTTAATGGTGTGGTCTATTCTGACTTTGGGTAGAGGTTGTTCCAATTCTTTTGTCAAAAATTTCTTCCAAGCCTTGCTTAATGCCTAGCTCTGGCTTAAAGGCTGAGATTCCATACTTGAGGTCGACCTTGTGCTACTATATATATTTTATAATTAAAAAAAATAATATAACTTTATATTTTTGAGTTACAACTAAAAAATAAAATATTTTAACCAAACACAATATGAGATAGAATTAAAATAATGTCATAATTAAATAATAAAATTAGTCATAACTAAAAAAAGAAGAAGATAAATAACATAAATAAAGATGCATATAATGCACCACTTTGAAAAGTGTGTAGGTTAGAATTATTTTTTTTCCCTTCCAACCTGCATTGTTACCTAATTGTCCCAATGACTTTTGAGGAAATATATATAATATTTTAATTATTAAAATGTATAGATTTTTTGTTAATTTATAATTTTTTGTTTTTGTTTTTTTGCTGGGCCAATATTTTCCCCTAACTTTCCAAATCTCTTTTTTTGAAATGCATCTATCGAAAAGGATTGTTCTTTTCTATCAAAGCAAAAGAATGTTACTTTTAATAAAATAATAATAATAATAATAATATTAAAGCTCACATTGGCCCTGTTTGGTACAGCTTAATTTCAGCTTATTTCAGCTTTCAGCTTAATTTAAGCTATTTTGATGTGTTTGGTTTAGCTTATAGTTATAAGCTATAAGCTGTTTAGGCATAAGCTATAAGCACTTTCCCACAGCTCTACCAAACAGGGCTATTATCGATAAAAGCATGGAAGAGCCTCGGCTCCACCAAAAAGGGGAAGCAACATCTGAGACCGAAGTGGGTGTCGTGGGTTGATGATGAATTTCAAAAATAATAGGGATTAATCCTAAGGGATTTAGGGTGCTTGTTACTGTTGTGCTGTTCTATAAGTTTATTTTGGTATCCGTTTTAATAATCAGAATTATTTATATTTTAGAGTATATTAAGTAAAATATACCTGTAAAAAATTAAGTTGATTGGATATCGTTAATTCTTCTATCTATTTATATTTGTATTTACAAAAATAAATGACATTCTGATTTAAAGTATTCAGATGAATACAAATGTGAGTGGACCTGCTGTGCTGAGGTACAGCAAGCACCCCAAATCGAATCCTAAACGGTTCCGGCAAAAGAATAAAGAGAGAGCACCCCAAATCAAATCCTAATCGGTTCCGACGATGGAATAGAGAGAGAGAGGGAGAGAGAGAGAGAGAGTTAGTTGATTAGTTGTAGAAAATTTTGAGTGACGTTGATTTGTTTAGGTGGAAAATATCTATACTATATATATAACTAAATATAGTAGTTTTGTTAAAAGCATTTAAATATTTTCTCTTAAATTCTCATAATTTTAAAACTCTCTTTCTTACGTGGCAACCTTCTTTAGTTGCCTTTCATGTTTTCTATTTGTTTGATTAGTTAAAATTAAAATTAATTTCATTGCTTATGGATAAAGATTTAAATTTCAAAATTCCTCCATATAGGTAAACATATAAAAACTGAACATTAATTTTATAGTCTACAGATAAAGATAAAAATTAAACAATTAATTTTAAAAAATTAATTTCATGGCCTACAAATAAAGATAAAGATTAAATAATTGATTTTAAAAATAAAATAAAATAAACGAAATTACTCCTTTTTTTCCCTTCATTTTGTACTTTAATTAATTCCATTATAGATAAACATATAAAAATTCATAAATAATTTATGAAAATTTATTTCATGACCTATAGATTAAGATAAAAAAATTTAAAAAATATATTAAAAAAATTAATTTCATGACTTATAGATAAATAAACATATAAAAATTGATAAATAATTTATAAAGATTAATTTTGTGGCTTACAGATAAAGATAAAGATCAAATAATTGATTTACAAAAAATTAAAATAATAAAATTTAGATAAAGATTTTCCCTTCATTTTGTACTTTAATTAATTCCATTATAGATAAACATATAAAAATTCATAAATAATTTATGAAAATTTATTTCATAACCTATAGATTAAGATAAAAAATTTTAAAAAATATATTAAAAAAATTAATTTCATGACTTATAGATAAATAAACATATAAAAATTGATAAATAATTTATAAAGATTAATTTTGTGGCTTACAGATAAAGATAAAGATCAAATAATTGATTTACAAAAAATTAAAATAATAAAATTTAGATAAAGATGTGATTTGTTAATCTATATATCTGTTAAAAACATATATATCTAAATCTTTATTTTGATTTACTCATATTTTTTTTCTCCTTCTATCACATATTATCTTTTTTATTTTAAATTTTTTATTTTATGAAATGTCATTATCTATAACTTCTTATCTCCTATTAAATTCTTAACATTCTCTTGATAATTTTTATTATTCGTTATTACCTACCAAGTGACAAAGATAAAAAATTAAAAAAGATAAATAATTGGCTCTTAATGAGAAGAGTATTAATAATGAAATTGGTTGGCTCTGAGTGAGAAGAGTATTAATAATGAAATAATGAAGGCTGAATGGGAGATGGCAGCACAAAAATCACACAAAATTAATTTCCGTCGCTATATTTATCCAAGATAATAATTTGATATTATTTCTATTAGTTATTAAAAACAGTTTGCATTAGATCATTGTTTGTTTTTTTTTTTAATGCTGTCATTCGTTGTAGTATTTCTTTAATCCCATCTCTAAATTCTCTCTTTGAAATTTATGTTTTTTCAATAATGAAGTTTAGAATTAATTTCTTATCAAATTTGTTTTCTTGGTCCTTATTTTGTTAAAGATCGAGACGAGTAAAACTTTCATATGATATATGAAATTAACGAATATAATACAATGATGATAGGGAAGTATTACATATTTGTCAATATCTCTATGTTATTATTAGTTGATTTGGTAGATTATACTATCAATTTAAACCTCATATGATTTAGTTCAATGTCCGTGACTTTATTTGTATTCGACTATTTTTTCATTGAGTAAATATGTATATATATATATTGGTATATAATAATTAAAGCTATCATTTGTTATATTTCTTCAAGTACGATTCAAATAATTTTTCATCATTTTTTTTTATAAATAAAATGGATTAAAACTATTTTCTTATATAATTTTTATAATTCTACGAAATTCTTATCTTGAT
This sequence comes from Camellia sinensis, assembly GCF_004153795.1. NCBI lineage: Eukaryota > Viridiplantae > Streptophyta > Magnoliopsida > Ericales > Theaceae > Camellia > Camellia sinensis. The sequence continues at coordinate 3,217,941 of NW_021024630.1, read as the reverse complement.
TAATTTTTTTAAAATGATATAGGAACTATGCAAGTATTATTCAAACTATGGAGAAGGATTTATACTTTGATATGATATGTGTGTGTCATTAATAGAAGAAATCAAAGATAGAAAGTTGCTAACATAATCAATTAATGATTGGTTTTTTGAGGGCAAGGCAACAAACTTAGATTAAAATTTTTTAAAAACTACTTATAAATTACAATTAAATGTTAATATTTATTCATAATTCGATCCCATAATAATAATATAAACCACTGATTTAAAAGTTTAAGTAAATTTACGATAACTTTTTTGAGTTTATAAAATTTCTCTCTTTTAATGTTTTGTTTAATTTGATACAAGTTATTTATGTTATCGAATGATTATGATACTATTATTTTCAACAATTTTTATTATTAATAATTTTTTTATGCATATCAAATTTTATTGTGAAATTTTGTGAGTTAATTATTGTTAACATCTACCCTGATAGCTTAACATCATGCCTTGTCGCTATTAAGACATAATTTAAGATTAACATTATTTATTTATCACATAAAATATTTATAGTCTATTTTTCCGTGCATCGCACGGGTTATCGCTAGTGTATATATATACATATTTTTTAATGTTTGATACAATAAAAAAAGTTAATAAAAAAATATTTTATATGATAACAAAAAAATAATATTATGGAAGTAAAAAATATTTTTCACCTATTTTTTAGACAAAAAATTTATCAATATTATCATACTACTATCACCACTCCCACATTTACCATCACACTACCATCACTACTACCATAACTGTCGCTATAACTGATGCCGCCATCACCTCCACCTCCACCTCCACTTTCACCCTTTGCCTCCCCACCATGACCACCAAATATAAAAATATATTTTCCATTAGAATATATTTTTCGCCAAACCAAACGGAGTGTAATTGAAAACTTACCAAGAAATAAAGAAAACGAAGGTAAAAAATTATCTAATTATTTTTTGTAGGTAATTAACCAAAAAAGTGGCTTTTCCAATGTGTAACTATTTATTTTTTGAAAAAATTCGTGATAAATCTGAAGAGGGGGAGCACATATTAGATCTTTTGAGGCTAAGCGTTTTGTAATTCGTGGATGAAAAAGATATTTGTGACAGTGTTAGGTACTTAACTAAAAAAGTGGCTTTTCTAATGTGTAACTAATTATTTTTTGAAAAAATTCATGATAAGTCTGAAGAGGGGGAGCACTTATTAGATCTTTTGAGGCTAAGCGTTTTGAACTTCATGGATGAAAAAAATATTTGTGACAGTGTTATTTTTTATTTTATTTGTTATTTATAATTTATTTCCCTGACAATAAAAAATGTCGCATTTTGTGACTAATATTTTAATTGTTAAAGGTATTACTTTAGTCGCCAAAACATTTTTATCATATTCATGGCCATCGCTTCAAAGACAAAATTATTTGTCGACTAAAATATTTTTAATAGCTAAAGTAGAATTTTCGGTGACTAAATATTTAATCACAATATATATTTTAAATTTAATTGTCATATGTTTATTTTTTTTTTAAAAAAAAAAACTATATAATTTTTACTATAACTGTTAGCAATTTATTTAGTGGACAATTATGTTTACATTTGGTAAGGAAAAAATTAATGTAGTTGTCAAAAGTCAAAATTGAGGCCTTTGGCAAGTAAAAATTTAGTAGGCAAAAGTAGAAATTTAAACCTTTCACTGTTAAAATTTTAGTTGCCAAAATGTCTTATTTATATTTATTTATATATATCCATTCAATTAAAGACTAAAAGAGCTTTTCTCAAACACTATCGACAATTAGCAGACGATTTGTTGGAAAAGTAGCGGGTGATGACCGGCAGTCAGAGGTAGCAGACGACAACGGTAATTGACAATCGTCATTTGCAGATAAGTAACACGTGGACAAATAGACAAATAAGTAGGGGTAATATTGTTTTTTAAATTATTATTGGAAAAAGTTTGGAGTTTCAGACTTAACCACATATATTTTTCTAAACAACGATGAATAGTAGGTAAAATTGTCTCCTTCGTAGTTGTTAGAAAAATATACTAAAAGTCATGTTTTTGTGCAATGAAATTTAGTATTTGTTTTTAATAATATGAGTTAATCCTGTTTTAATGAGAATCATTATGAGCAATATTTGCATTATATTATTTGTCTAATATTCTGCATTTGTGTCTTTTATTCTATGAAGTATGTGATCTAGTGTGTAGAGTTTGACTTACACACGGAAGATCAGATCGTTAGTCCTTGTAGAATATAAGTGGTTCATAGTCTAATATGGATTTGGCCACACCATTGGTATGACTATAGCATGGTATTTAAGTAAGTCTATCTTGATTACAGGAAACGGTAAAGTTTCAACTCATTGTGCTAGTACACTTTGTGTATTGAACAAATCCGTCTTAGGATAATTGCTCATGTATTGATTAGATGAGATAATTTACATCTCATAGTTATTATGAGTGCTTATGCTCTTAATCTGAAAATAATTAATAATCATGTGGATTTAGTGTTGGTCATTTTGATTCATAAAAGAGTGAGATTCTTTACGGGTCAATAAGCTCAGTGAGTTAGGTGATCACTTTATGTGTATGGTAGATAGTGATTACTGACAGAATTCATGTCCTGGTTTAAGGATTGATAATACTTGCTTGAAGAAGCTTATAAGTTTTGATTATGTCAATCCCTACGAGCGGATTTTGTATCTAATATATCAAATAAGTTAAGTGGCAGGCCTCAAGAAAATATTAAGAAGTCGATTAATTTAATTGTCAGTAATTTATTTAATTAACGTGTATTAGTAATCTTAACGTCAGGAGATAAATAAGCATTTAATAATGTGAAGTTCGAAATATAATTTGGAGATTAATATGGAAGTGCAATTATAATTTTTAGTGATATGAATTATAATTTATGAAATTAGGAATTATAATTCAAGATGAATTAAGTTTTCCAAATTCCATAGGAGACCTAATCCTAATCTACTCCTAATGGTCCCTACCATAGCCCATATATATGCGTCCTTGTAGCTCTCTAAAAAGAGATAATTTTTAGAGAGAATTTTTTGGGTTTAGAGAGAGAGCAAGGAAGTTCACGTTTTTAAGCCCACGCTCAGTTTGTAATCAAGCATAAGAAAGGAATACGGTAGAAGATCGTAGTGCAACTGAGTTCGGAATTCATCAACTACAATCTTCTGTGTGTGATTTAAATGAGATCAAACTAAATAGATCTCGAAGGTATAAACCCGAATTCCGACTTGTAGAGTTTTATAGATCACTTTAATTTTTTTGGTCTAATCTATACGTGATATCACTTGGTCTTGGGAGTTTAGTTTCGACAATGAATAGCAGGCAAAATCATCTCATTTGTAGTTACATTCATCTATTGAACTCTCAAATGTAGGTAATAGACAATTTCATCTTCTATCACCTTTGTTCAATTTAGAGTTTCATACATTTTTATGCTATTGAAGCGTAAGACAAATTCATCATCCTTCAATATATGGAGTCTATAATCATGTCACATTGATAATGTAGATTGCATTAAGAGAGTTTATTTTGTATTCTACGGATATGCTAGGGTTCAGTTCATATTCTAAGGTTTCGTTCATAGTTAATGGAGCTCCTATTTTTTGGTTGTCGTCTTGTGTTCATGCCTTATGACTAAAGTAAATTAGAGTAATATATGATTTTTAAAATTTTATTTCAATCAGAGTAAAGTCTTATTGTTACAACAATGCCCAACATTGTAAGTATTTCACGCCAGTACATAGTTGAATTGATAGTTTTCAAATTTGAGTAAATCTAAACACGATCTTGATTTCTATTGACAATGTCGATTGTCGAATTCTTGTTTGTTATATATCATGCATCAAATCACAAATAACGAGCCTCTTGCAAAGTCGATGGAGGGGGACAAAATTGACAATTTCGGAGCATCATTAGCGCATGCATTTTTGAAAGATGCTCCAAAATCATGGAATGACAAACAATACAATAGCAAAACAAACTTTAGGCACGCAATAAGATTGTAGGAACGATGTCAATGACATCAAGAAGTGTGTTTTTTATTTTATTTTTTTATTTATACACGATATGGATAACTTTTGGAAATTAGTTTTTCACATCTTTTGTGGATGATGACTGAACTTTTGCTTTATGTACATGAAAGAATGTTAAAATAGTAATTGTAGACACCCCCTTTTTGACCGTCCTCAAGACTTGGACGTCACCATTGGAACACTTGGTGATTACCCTTGTTTGCGTTCGTCTTGAGTTCCCGGAGGTCTCGGTTGCGCGCCTTGCCTCAGGATCTCTCGACTCGATCGTGTTGTGTCTGGTTTTGCACCAAACACTTGTGTTTGCCTTGAAGGGGCAGGCATTCCCACACATCACCGGCCATAGCTTGAGGCCACCGGCCGGTGATTTTATGCCATCGGCAATGTATATTGCCGGTCGGCACTCTTTGTTGCCGGTCGGCCATTTGTTTTGCCAAAATGGCAATTTTTAATGGCTGATCACTGTTCATCTACTTTTGGTAGATATTTTGTGCCAACTGTGATGGCTGGCACCCACTCTACTCCCCTCCATACACGTGTATGGAGGGATTTCTCTCTTGACAAGCTTATTTGACAAGCTTTACAAGAGAGAGCTCTATAAGAAGAGGACTCCTCTCTTGGATTTAGGGTTAGAAAATATTTTTAGAGAGCTTTGATATTAGGGTTAGGAATTTGTATCTATCCTATATCCCTCTCTCTCTCTCTCTCTCTCTCTCTCTCTTGAGCTTAGTGTGTGTGTTTTGTCTTACTTTTGCTCACAAGCACCCACCATTACACCATCCCTTGGAGCTAAGGCCTCTTGAGGGTTGTTTTGGAGGTTTTGAAGCTGGTTTCAACCTAAAGAAGCTGCTGGAGCTCCATTGTTGAAGAGGGTCTTCAAGGGTAAGAAACTTGTTCCTTTTTACCCCTTTCTTGCATTGTATTTTTGCCTGCCTTACAACTGTTTTTGTGTTTAGCGTATAACATAAAAAAGTTCTATTTTTAGGCCCTCTAAATAGTTTGTTTTGAGTATTTTGTGATTTGAGGTTGTTTGACCCCTCTTCAGCCTTGTAAGGCTCCATTTTGTGCCATTTTGAGTGAGCTCCGAGACCTTGGGGTTTGAGCCTCCTCACCACTGAAATCTTGAGGGATTTCAGAGGTGAGGATGGTGCCTTGAGGTCCCAAGAAGGAGAGGGCCACCCCTCTCCTTGTTGTCCTTGAAAAGGACCATTTTTGGCCTCTTGAGGGAGCGCCTAGCCTAAGTGTATGTTGACCATGCCTTAGCTGATTTTTGTGCTTATTATGCCATAATATGCCTCTATTTTTAGTTGGTTTTGCTACACCATGCTTGCTTAGCATACATGCCTTGTAATGCCATTTTGTTGCCTTAACATGCCTTAGGTTGTAAACCATTGTTCTAGCATGCTTTAGGCTTAGCTTTGTGAAGCTTTCATGCTTATTTCGCGATGTTTAAGGTCTGCCCTTAGCCATTTTGGTCGACCATGGAATGCATTATATAGCCCCTTTGCATTTTTGGTTTGTTGGCCTTAAGTGTATGAGTGTGTTGCATGCATCACTTGCTCCGATTTAGTGGGTTGGGATCATTTTCCACGTTATTTCAGTCCCTTTGATATGCTTGTATGCTTGCTTTGGACACCTCTTTAATGCTTTGAAAGCTTATGTTGTATGCTCCATGTTTTGGCCCTTGTGCATGCTTTTGAATTTGAGCCACTTAGATGCCATCTAGAGGGTCCTTTTGCATGGTCTAGGTCTGCCTTGGACCTGTTTTAAGCCTTCTTAGCCTTGTGAGGCTCGGTTGGCTTAGCCATGGTTTAAGTCCCCTTTGACTTGCTTTAAATGCTTGGACCATTCGCATGCTATTGTTTGTCTTGTTTAAGTTGGTTTGGCACCTCTTATAGCATGATTTTCAAGGCTTATAATGCATGCCATATGTCCATGATTATTCCCTTTTAAGTGACTGTTTGGGCTTAGTAGAGAGCTGTCCACCTTGGTATGAGTCCATTGTTCGCGTGTTGTTGCATGCTCGCCTTGTGTGTTGTTGAATACTTGGCCTACCGCATGTGTTGCATGCTTGAATCATAGTGCATTTGGCATGCATTCTCATCTTTGTTTTGATTGCTTAACATGCCACATGTTTTGCATATTTGCATGTTGGCATTGCATCTTGCATGCTCAATTAGCTTGCATACTTGTTAGATGCTTTCCATGCTTGCCACATGTTCATGTTGCCTACTTAGTTTCCACGCCTAGGGTGCATTGCATTGAACATGCATGCCTTGCCTCTTGAAATCAAGTGATAGAGGTTGGGCCTTTATGTGCTTATTTGGTTTGCATTTCATTTGACATGAAAGTGCACAACTTGGTCTCTTAGGCCATCACGCATTGAAATGCGCGCTTGATGATCCGAGAACCAAGGACCATGTCCCTTTGAGTCATACACATGATAAGGGATAGGATTGGTGCATACATTGCTTGAATTGCATTGCCATGCTATGCCTTGCCCTCTGCTGCTGTCAATTGCAGGTTCTGCAGACATTCTTTGCCGACCGGCAGTGTTTAGTGCCGACCGGAAGTCCATTGGTGGCCGATAGCCTTACCAACAGCCGATGATCACATACCACTGCCGGTGGCGATTCTACTCAGCCGGTGGTGTCTCCCAATGTCCAGGGAAGCAATTCTGAGACTTTGGCAGTCTTCAAAGAGGCAGAGCAGGGAAAACAAAGGCGCCCTATGCATGGCAGTGCACTTCCGAGCAAGACCCAAGCATGCGCGCATCGAACCCTCTTCCCGAGGTCCCCTTTTATTGCTTTCCTTATGCTTAGTTAATTTGTTAATTAATTAGGTGATTTGTAATAATTAATTAGCTTGCGAGTTAGTTAATTCGTATTATTCTTTTGGTCCCTCTGAGCGAGGGCAAATTTGTAATAAGTGTGGGTGAGTGTGCATGTCTTCCAACCCCCACTTCTTTCTCTCTTTCACTTACCTGCTTTCATGGTTAGTAATAGGACATGTTTAATTTAGCATACCTTATGCTATGCATGCGTGCATCATTTATTAGTATTGCATGCACCGGGCTCGGCGCATCATGCTAACTGCATTAGTACTTCAAATCTAACTTGAATACATGCTACTTGTGCATTTTCGCATGTCATTCATAGACTAGCCGAGCCTACTCTAGTGACATTTCGTATGCGTTGCATTCGACATTTAAACATGAACTAGGATCATGCATATGATTACTAACTAGTTTTTGTTTGGCACGGAGTACGATGTAAGTATTTATGCTTTAGCATCCTTGCATGCGTGTGGGTGTTGCCATGATAGCATGATTACTATGAGGCTAGCTGCTTATGTGATATAAACTACTTGAATGCTTGTGGGTGAAGGTTGGATTGTCTGAGTTGGAATAGCTCATTGAAATCCGTGTTTTAGCCTACTCGCGAGTAGCAAATTCCAAAACACTTTTCCAAAACAAACGGATATGCAATGCTTATTCCCAAAATTAGGCAATCTAGTCTATACTTGTTTGCTGTGCGCATAACATAGTAATTCTAGGCTAATAACCGGAATAAGAACACATAACGTTTTCAAAAACGGATATCACGGTTAGTAGAGGCCGATCTTCGGATCGGGCGAGAGCTCACGAAGTGACCTTCCCCAATCGTACCCAAGTTCCCGAGCTGAGGCAACTTTGGTGATGACGGACACGTGGCCTTTGGCACCGAGTTAGGGTTTCCTAAATTCCCCCATAAAAAATATTTAGGTGGCGACTCTGTATCTGGCAAAGCAGTCCATGTTTGGCACTTCTTTTCAAAAACCTGTTTCTCAAAACGATTTGCCGGATTTGGACTCTTTGGTTCAGATTAAGAACCGTGACACAAATCGAGTCCGAACTGTAGCGAGGGTCCCTCGCGGGTGCGTGCTACAGTTTCTGGCGACTCTGTTGGGTAGTTTAGAGAGCTTGACTCGAACTCGTGATATCCTGTTTTGATTTCATTTATGTGTTTCTTTGCATTGCATGTGCATTGGTGCGCCTAGGACACCGTGTTTGCCATCTGCCATTCCTGAACGGTTTGTCGGAGACTTGTCTTGTCGAGACATGACCATAAGGCTGACCGGTTATGGGCTCTGACAGTATGGGAACACAAACCCCGGTTTTACCGGGGCACCCTTTTCGACCATTCGACCAAGTGCATATTCGGATCCATAGGGACCATTCCAAGCTAGGACAGGTTGCTTACCCGATGTTAGGTTATTTGAAAACTGCTGCGTGCATAGTGAAACCCTAGCTCCTGACAAAATAGGACAGGGAAACCCTACCCCTCCATAGGGGTGTTTTGGCTCTCTTTACTTGCTATGTGCTTTTAGAGTGTATCTCTACAGGAACGTACATATCAGTTTACAAGTTTGAGTATCAGACCTGAGGGCATCAGTGTCAGTTTATGAGAATCAGTTATCTGCAGGTATCAAGTTCAATTTTGGGGACAGTGATTCTGGGAAACAGTGATCAGTAGTAGAGTGCAGTTGTTCGGCTACACCTGTGATTGATCTGTTTGGGCTGAAATGCTGTTTGTTTTTCCTTTCAGTTCAGAGTGTCCAGAGAATTGATACAGAATAGCTAGTGTTCCCCCTTGTTGAGGTAGGACTTATGATGACGCAGAATTCATAAGAGATTGTGGTCACGACTGCTACGCTAGATCAAGGGATCACCCTGCGGGATGAAACCAATGTTGATGTATCGCATTCGCCTAGGTTGCCTGTCGCACACCCAGTCTGGACCCCCCAGTTGTATCAGGCTCGTGAGCCCACCACATTCGAGCTGATGGGAATGATTGGTGACCTCCAGAGATCCGTGGCCGATCTGGACTATGGAATGTTGGCTTCGCGGCCAGCGGTACCGTATGCCGGGAATTTCATATCGCAGGAGCCCCCGCTACTGGGGCGGATTGTGATAGAGCTCAGCCAACCAAAGGTTGTCTCTAGCTACAGCAACGACGTGTCAGCAACAATTGGGCTTCGCTCTGATGCAGTAACCCAAACCCCCGATCAGGCTGAGGCCAGAGGCAAGAACAAAATAAAGGCAGATGCCGATCCCATTGAACAACTGCTGCGGGCAGTCGAGGCTTTGAAAGCCGGGGGGATGAACAAGCAACAGATATCCGCAGTTGTGGCAAAAACTATGGAGGATGCTTTCCCCACTCCACCTGAGGGTAGTTCAAGTCAGTCAGAAAATCGGGATAGGCCCCGTCATGCTAGAACAGTTCCTCCTATTCCCAACCCTGCACTTGGGAAAGATCAGAAAACCAAGGCAGCGCCTGCCGACCCTTTTGCTAGTGTGCCTAGTAAGAACACTCAGACTTCAAAGTACCTGCCCCGAGGGCGCAGGATCTTTCATGCTCTCTACATGCCTCTGTCTAAGGCACTTCAGATTCTTGCCGAAAGGGGGCACCTCAAACCTCTTGAACCTCGGCCTCTCCCGAAGAATCTCCCTCTCACACATGATGCTGTTTTGTACTACGCGTACCACTAGCAGACCGGTCACGCCACCGACAACTATTTCCGCCTTCGCCATGAAGTGCAGGATCTGATCGATAATGAGGTCATTCTTCCACCTACCTCGGCAAAGTCTATTACCACCGAGCTGTTGGACTTTGAGGATACTGTGAGTATGTGATCAGGGGTTGGACCACCTGCGGGCGGTGCTCGGTGTAGTTCAGATATGGCGTCTGGCACGCACTTTTGAGCATTTGTAAATGCAGTTTTGTAGCTTCTGGCTTGGGTTTTGAGTCAGTTCTCTGTTTTGTTTTTTAGTCTGCCTCTTTGCTTTGAGTCAGTCTTTTTGTTTTTGGGTCTGTCTTGTGGTACCGAGTCAGTCCCGTTGCATAGAATGTCGAGTGATTCCGGGGTTGCTGCCTCGAACACCGTTTTTGTATTTAACCTTTTTGCTTTCTTTTTGAGTCTGTCTCTGCCGTGGAGCCAGTTACATCCGAGAAACCTGAATGAAATAGTTGCAGCTATCATGTTTCCGTGCCTATTGTTTGTTTTGGGCTAGTTGCGCCAGAGGTTTTGAATGGAACGGCCCTGTATTTTACCTGCTCTTCTGTGCCTTGAGAATTATTGCATTGACCTAAGTTCTTCAAAACTCTTTTCGAAACATTGTGATAAAAACGAAGAGGAAGGAATTCCTCCGATTTTGCAAAAATTTGATCAATTGAGAGAAAGAGAGGCATGCTAAGCCCTTAATGAATGAAACCATGCTTGTTAGCGTGAGTACTGAGAAGGACCCTGGCTTGATCCAGATTGGTTCCACACTATCTTCGGCGCGAGCGATTTGTCGTTTTCTTAAAAACTTTCAAAAACAAATGTTTTGCGCGGCCCTGTGAAGACCTGTGTGGAATCGCTCTTGAGATTGTGCAGCCTAGGATCGCTCTCAGCCTCAAGATTCGACTTGTTTGTTTTGAACCTCGAACTCAGTCGGAACGTTCAACGGTCAACTGTCAGAGGAGGCCCATGTGGCCAGTTTTGAAGCAGCCGTCGAACAAGAGGCACCAAAGCCGAATCAAAAAGATTAGATCTCACTAAAAGAAGCTCGTGGAGCAACTATGATGGATTCTTCTGCAAATCATTGCAACAGCCGTTCTCCTAGATACAGAGAGGCTTCAACTTCAAAAACCATTTGGCATGGACTTGTTACACTTTTACCCTTTGAGAGGCTCGCTGGGCCGAAAACCCGGAAGGGCGACCCAGGCAAAAGTTAGAGCAAGAGAAAAGAACAAAAAAAAAGAGAAGAAATAAAATCAAAAAAAAGAAAGGAAAAAAAGGAGAATGAAAAGATACAAAAAATCGAAAAAAAAAATAAAAAAATGAAAAGAAGCTCGCAAGGTCAAAAACCCGCATCGGGCGCCTTGGCAAAAGTTAGAGCCTAAAAAGTGAAGGTTAAAATACCCGAGTGTACCTTAACCGGAACTACGTAAGGCTTGATTCCCATGTTTGGGATACGTAGGCAACTTCATTCTGAAGTCCAGCCCCCAACGCTCTCATAGCGACTAAGCCCATGTAATGGTTTTGATCATCCTTGCCTTCTCTGAATCCGATAGTTCGATTGTGACAACCGGATACATAGGCAACTTCGTCCTGAAGTCCAGTCGCCAACACTTCCAAAGTGACTGTGTCCATATATTGGTATTGACCATCTTTGTCTTCTGTGTATCCGAAAAAGTTCGGTTGTGATCATCACTGGTAAGGACTGTTTACAATATGCTGCGACACCATCCAAACAAGGGGCAACTTTCCGTTGCCATGAATCACCGTTCAAACCAGGGGCAACTTTCCGTTGCCATGCAGCGTCCTTCAAGCCAGGGGCAATTTTCCATTGCCACCGATCCGAGGTTGCGCATCTCAAAGAGTAAGTTCCATGCTTGTTGAGCATTGACGGTTTGCAAAATAGTTTTTGAAAATTTTTACTGAGGTTGACTATTTTCTCGAAAACTATTCCATTTTCCAAAACTGGACCATTTTCTTAGACCCAAAAAGGAAAATTTTCAGTGCTTGTAGTCAGACTTGCGTGATTTTCAAATCAAAAATCGAACAAGTACGTTAATCCAACTCTCATCTTGATCAAAACTGTTTTAGTAGAAAACCAAAACAAAAAATGGTCAAAATGATGAACTAGGGGCACAGTTGAGTCAGGCGTTCTGTCTTTCCCCCGTCGTCAACATACTTGCCAGGAGGGCACTCTAACCGCCAGAAGAAATAGCTGTGAGCTAACGGCATTGGGCATGAACCCGCAACTTCCTATTCATTCATCAATCACCTTGGGGAGGGACGAAAAATGAGAGAATAAAGAATAGAGAGGTGTAAGTTGAGAGAAAAGTAAGAAAAAGGGTTTTGAGAGAAAAAAACCGAGCCTGAGGGCCGAGTGATGTGAGAATCACAAATCAGAAAGGGTGGGAAACATACTCGAAGGAACTGGCTCCTCGAAATTTGAGGTCTGTCGTTGAACATGTCCGCGTGTCGTGTCTTTCGTTTTGTTCACCTCAACTTTTGTTTTGGGTCTTTTCCGAGCGTGTCTCGTTGTGTTTAGGTTGTGTACCCCTTTTGTTTGAGTCTTTTCCGCTGTGTTCAGTTATAGGCTCGATACCGCGGTTGAATATCCGTTTTATTTCGAAAATCGTTTATGCTCAGTGTTGTGCCATTCTCTACAATCTGTGCGAAGCAAAAGAACAAAAAAAATTGGGGCATCTGAGCGTGCTTCAACTTCAACTGGTCCCGTCTTTGTGTTCCGTCTTGTCAGATTGGGCTGTTTGTTCAGGATTTGCTGTGTGCAGAATGAACCGAGTGTGGTGTTAGGGGCTGTATGCAGACTAATCCCCAACAGAGTATGGGCTGTGCGTTCAGTTTGAGCAGTGTGTTGCTTGGGCTGTTTTGCTATGAAGTCGTTTGGTTATCTGATCATTACAGTACAAATGCTCAATTTTTCAGACAACAGGTCAATTCCATTCACATTGAGGTGTACCATGATGTGATGCGATGCAATACATGAGATATGTAAATGTAACACTTTTTAAGCGAAAAGTTTGTTCATTTCATTATCTTTTTCAAGTACATAGCTTTGAAAACAAAAATCTGCCTGCGGCAGTACAGGGTAATCTAACTACCAGCAAAAAAAAAGAAGAAAAAAGTACAAAAAGAAGAAAAGCAGCAATCTGGATCATCATCAGTAGTCTCGGGCCCGGGGATCAATCCTCACCATCTTCCTGGACGAAGGTCCAGGGGCATCGTCATCAGCATCGTCATCTGAGCCTGAGTTTGAGTCTGAGTCGTCTCCAGCCTCCTCAGATGACCCGGCCTCTGCCTCTACCTCGGACTCATCATCGTCATCATCGTCATCATCAGGGGTCGGCGCCCGAGAGCTACTCCTGACATGAACACGCCACCCCTGGTACGGGGACATACAGCGTCTCCACGCCCTCCTCGAGCAGGAATAGAGGGCCCAGCCGGAGCACCACCCACCGGAGGAATCTGGAAGAGAGGCTGAAAAGCATAAAAAGCAAATACATCAGAATACTGTGAGCAGTGTATCAGTGCAGAATACAGTGTACAGTGTATCGGTGCATCTGGGCTAAGCAGTTAGAGAACAGAATCAACTAATGGCAGTTATGTTCTACATTGCGAAAAATAATAAAACAGAAGAAAGCATGTTACCTCGGAAGCGCCGAAGGACAGATGGGAGGTGGGCACGCAGGAGAAGCTCGGGTGCCACGCTCCTCTCGAAGCTCCGAAACTAGCGTTGTCCATCGGGGAGCATCACATGAACCGTAGGCCTGTAGGTCTCCAGATCAAACGGCCGGATATGAAGTGGCAAGGGGTCGGCCTCGGGATCCATCTCGAGCTCTGGAGGGGTCCCGCCCTGTGGAAGATCATCCGTCGTCTCGAAGAGGGCGTGAAAATTGCCGGAAGACGAAAAAAACCGGGCGAGAATGTGAAAAGTCAACGAAAAGTCAATCCCGAGAGGGCCGAAAAAGGCCGAAAAAGCCGAAGTGCGGAAAAGGCACAGATATCGAGAAAAACTCGAGGGAAACGAGCCTCGAGTGGCGAAAATCAAGAACGAGACACCGAAATGAAATTTCAATCGGTTCAAAACGTTCGAAACGCGAAGGTATTCGCGAATCGGACAACGAAACGGGGGCTAGAACGCACAAAAATGAGAGAATCGAAGGAGGAAAACACTCTAGAGAGAGAGAGAGAGAGGATTTTCGAGCAAAAGGAAGTGAACAAAATAGGGCTAGAAGCCCTAATTTAAAAGACCCGTAGCGAAATGACAGAACTGCCCCGATACAGGGACTTTTTGCCGGTCGGCCACACTCTTTGCTGGTTGGCAAAATAGTGTGCCGATGGAAATTGTATGATGGCTAATGGATGGCCAGTGATGCATTCTGATGGCCGGTGGACATCCGGTGGTCTCCTACAGTGGTTTTGGAGCCTCCTACACCCTTGTTTGAATTATTTGTGGGGTCCAGGGCCTTTAATGCTCAGAACAGTGCAAAACAGTGCATTTCCGACGCTCAACCGGCCTCCGTTTTAACCTCGGGTCGTGTCTTCTGTGCGTGGCACTCGAATTCGTGCAAGGTGTATCCTTTCCGTATCCTTTTGGCTTTTACGAAACTCAAAAGTTGCCCCATGTGCATCACATGTCAATCGCACTGTCTTGTGCACTCGCGTTGTCTAAACGCATCGCGCTATTTTGCGCATCTCATTACATTTTACATGCATTCAAATCGCGCGGTTTTGCGCATCTTATTGCATTTTGCATGCATTCAATCTCGCTAACTTGCATAGACCGCATGTTTTGCTTGCGTAGCATATTTTGCTTGCGTAGACCGTATGTTTGTAATCAATTTCATTACTTGCGTAGATCGCATGTTTTGCTTGCGTAGACCGCATGTTTGTAATCAATTTCATTACTTGCGTAGACCGCATGTTTTGCTTGCGTAGACCGCATGTTTATAATTAATTACGCTACTTGCTTAGACCGCATGTTTGTTCAAATTCATTACTTGCGTAGACCGCATGTTTGTTTAAATTTATTACTTGCGTAGACCGCATGTTTTGCTAGCGTAGACCGCATTCTTATGTTCAAATTCATTACTTGCGTAGACCGCATGTTTTACCTGCGTAGACTGCATGTTTTACTTGCGTAGAGCGCATGTTTTCCTTGCGTAGACCGCATGTTTTCCTTGCGTAAACCGCAATGCATTACTTGGGTAGACCGCATGTTTATAATTAATCACACTACTTGCGTAGACCGCATGTTTGTAATCAATTTCATTACTTGCGTAGACCGCATGTTTTACTTGCGTAGACCGCATGTTTATAATGAATTTCATTACTTGCATAGACCGCATGCTTATGATCAATTTCGTTGCCTGCGTAGACCGCATACTCCACTTACATGTATGTGCCCTCACAGCATTGTTATGCTTCCCACTTGCTTTGTGTTGTCACGCATTTTCAAGTACATTAATATGCATGTTGTTAATCACATTGTACCTGTTAAGTTTGTTTTCTTTGCAGGCACGATATTGTATGTACGGTTCATTTAAGGCTGGTGCAACCAGACGAGCCGCACAGGTATTGTATTTTACGGTCTAGGAGACCTTAAATCCTTGGAAGGTGCAAGACCTTTGGCGCATTGATGTGCACAGTTCGCTTGCATTGTCATGCATATCTTAAGCCGCACGTTGTCGCGCATTTCAAGTTCACGTGCATCTCAAAAGCCGCGCGTTGTCGCGCACTTCAAAATCATGCATCATCATGCATTTGCAAAACAAAAACAAAAAAACAAACAAAAATAAAACATGCATTGTCATGCATTATCGTAAATAGTTGCATTGTCATGCATCATTAGAATATAGTGCATATTGCATTGTTATTTGCATGCATCCACTACATCATCTCCGTCTATGGCTTGCGCTTTTCCATGTTGAGCTTGGTCCGGTATGTGCCCATACTTCTCGTGTCGAAGCATAGTTCAGTAGACCATTCTATGTTAGACACGGCTTGTATGTGTACATGCCCTTCCTAGGCAAGATTTGGTTTGGCCCGCAGGCCATATCCATTGTATCCGTTTCCATTCCATTGCATATTTGTAGATATTGCATTGTAGCTTGCATGCATTCACTGCATCACCTCCGCCTATGGCTTGCGCATTTCCATGTTAAGCTTGGTCTGGTATGTGCCCATACTTTTCACGTCGAAACATAGTTCAGTAGACCGTTCTATGTTAGACACGGCTTGTATGTGTACATGTCCTTCCTAGGCAAGATTTGGTTTGGCCCGCAGGCCATATCTATTGTATCCGTTTCCATTCCATTGCATAGTTGTAGATATTGCATTGTAGCTTGTATGCATTCACTGCATCACCTCCGCCTGTGGCTTGCGCCTTTCCATGTTGAGCTTGGTCTGGTATGTGCCCATACTTTTCATGTCGAAGCGTAGTTCAGTGGACCATTCTATGTTAGACGAGGCTTGTACGTGTACATGCCTTTCCTAGGCAAGATTTGGTTTGGCCCGCAGGCCATATCCATTATATTGCATTTCCATCATCGCATATTTATAAATATTGCATTGTAATTTGCATGCATTCATTGCATCACCTTTCATCTATGGCTCGCACCTTTCCATGATTGAGCTTGGTCTAGTATGCGCCCATACTTTTCATCCGGCATTAGGATCGCAGTCCTTTCTCCAGCGGGTTGTTTCCCCACTTATGTCAATTCCACCCAATACTTGTTCTTGCGTCTGTCTACAATGCTCACAGTTCAGTTGACCGTTCTGTGGTAGACAGACTTGTTATCTCCATCAATCTATTTGACATAGGTGTGGTTTCGAACCGCTCATGATTGGATCATGATTCAATTGCTTTGCATATAGTTTGCATTATTTCAATTGCATTGCATTTTCATTTGCATTGTTTATACATAGTTTTGTATATATTGCATATCATCTTGCATTCATTTTGCATGTTATGCATGTTGTTAACGATATTGTACCTGTTAAGTTTGCTTTCTTTTCAGGCACGATATTGCATGTACGGTTCATTTGAGGCTGGTGCAACCAGATAAATCGCACAGGTATTGTATCCTCCGAGTGAGACGTATCAAGAATTACATAATTCTCTTACATCCTTTCTGCATTCTAGTGTAGTTTGGTGTATGCTAGCTTAAAATTGTCGCATGTTATGCTTCGTTACAGCTTTCTTTGCATGATCATAAATTATGTCCGGCTCTGTGCATTGTCTTGCATTTTGCCCCTGCTTTCGGGCGCATATCTTGTTTGTCTTGCATGTTTGTCTTATTCTTCGGCCTTGTCAAAAATGGGTCGTCTCTGGGCTTTGACATTCACTCCCGTCATTGTTATGACTTTCGAGTTCTGTCAAAGAGGGGCAACTGTAGACACCCCATTTTTGACCGTCCTCAAGACTTGGACGTCACCATTGGAACACTTGGTGATTACCCTTGTTTGCGTTCGTCTTGAGTTCCCGGAGGTCTCGGTTGCGCGCCTTGCCTCAAGATCTCTTGACTCGATCGTGTTGTGTCTGGTTTTGCACCAAACACTTGTGTTTTGCCTTGAAGGGGCAGGGAATGCCTTGTGAGGCATTCCCACACATCACCGGCCATGGCTTGAGGCCACCGGCCGGTGATTTTATACCATCGGCAATGTATATTGCCGGTCGGCACTCTTTGTTGCCGGTCGGCCATTTGTTTTGCCAAAATGGCAATTTTGAATGGCCGATCACTGTTCATCTACTTTTGATAGATATTTTGTGCCAGCTGTGATAGCTGGCACCCACTCTGCTCCCCTCCATACACGTGTATGGAGGGATTTCTCTCTTGACAAGCTTATTTGACAAGCTTTACAAGAGAGAGCTCTATAAGAAGAGGACTCCTCTCTTGGATTTAGGGTTACACAACATTTTTAGAGAGCTTTGATATTAGGGTTAGGAATTTGTATCTATCCTATATCACTCTCTCTCTCTCTCTTGAGCTTAGTGTGTGTGTTTTGTCTTACTTTTGCTCACAAGCACCCACCATTACACCATCCCTTGGAGCTGAGGCCTCTTGAGGGTTGTTTTGGAGGTTTTGAAGCTGGTTTCAACCTAAAGAAGCTGCTGGAGCTCCATTGTTGAAGAGGGTCTTCAAGGGTAAGAAACTTGTTCCTTTTTACCCCTTTCTTGCATTGTATTTTTTCCTACCTTACAACTGTTTTTGTGTTTAGCGTATAACATAAAAAAGTTCTGTTTTTAGGCCCTCTAAATAGTTTTTTTTGAGTGTTTTGTGATTTGAGGTTGTTTGACCCCTCTTAAGCCTTGTAAGGCTCCATTTTGTGCCATTTTGAGTGAGCTCCGAGACCTTGGTGTTTGAGCCTCCTCACCACTGAAATCTTGAGGGATTTCAGAGGTGAGGATGGTGTCTTGAGGTCCCAAGAAGGAGAGGGTCACCCCCTCTCCTTGTTGTCCTTGAAAAGGACCATTTTTGGCCTCTTGAGGGAGCACCTAGCCTAAGTGTATGTTGACCATGCCTTAGCTGATTTTTGTGCTTATTATGCCATAATATGCCTCTGTTTTTAGTTGGTTTTAGTACACCATGCTTGCTTAGCATACATGCCTTGTAATGCCATTTTATTGCCTTAACATGCCTTAGGTTGTAAACCATTGTTCTAGCATGCTTTAGACTTACCTTTGTGAAGCTTTCATGCTTATTTCGCCATGTTTAAGGTCTATCCTTAGCCATTTTGGTCGACCATTGCATGCATTATATAGCCCCTTTGAATTTTTGGTTTGTTGGCCTTAAGTATATGAGTGTGTTGCATGCATCACTTGCTCTGATTTCGTGGGTTGGGATCATTTTCCATGTTATTTCAGTCCCTTTGATATGCTTGTATGCTTGCCTTGGACACCTCTTCAATGCTTTGAAAGCTTATGTTGTATGCTCCATGTTTTGGCCCTTGTGCATGCTTTTGAATTTGAGCCACTTAGATGCCATCTAGGAGGTCCCTTTGCATGGTCTAGGTCTGCCTTGGACCTGTTTTAAGCCTTCTTGGCCTTGTGAGGCTTGGTTGGCTTAGCCATGGTTTAAGTCCCCTTTGACTCGCTTTAAATGCTTAGACCATTTGCATACTAATGTTTGTCTTGTTTAAGTTGGTTTGGCACCTCTTATAGCATGATTTTCAAGGCTTATAATGCATGTCATATGTCCATGATTATTCCCTTTTAAGTGTGCTTAAAGGTTGTCCTTTGATGCTTAAGCGTTAGGCCTTCACATGTGCATGTGCGTATGTGTGTTTGGTCCCATTTTCTTAAGTCTTTGGCCACTGTTTTGGACCTAACTTAGAGCTGTCCAATTAGTGTAAGTCCATCCCTTGCATGCCATTCAAGTGTTGTTACATCATCCCATGTTTGCATGCTTTGGTTGCACATGTTACATGCTTGAAATCACTTGTATTCGCCTTGCATTCCATTGGTCAAGTTGCTAGCATGTTGCGTGATTGGATTACATCTTGCCTGCTCTAGTGGTTTGCATAATTGTGGCATGCTTGTTTGCTTTGTTGCTTAGGTTGTGTACCTAATGTGCATTGCATGTTTGTATGCTCTCTTTTATGCCATGTTGCATATTAGCTAACATGCTTAGGTTGCATCGCATTGAACATGCATGCCTTGCCTCTTGAAATCAAGTGATAGAGGTTGGGCCTTTATGTGCTTATTTGGTTTGCATTTCATTTGACATAAAAGTGCACAACTTGGTCTCTTAGGCCATCACGCATTGAAATGCGCGCTTGATGGTCCGAGAACCAAGGACCATGTCCCTTTGAGTCATACACATGATAAGGGATAGGATTGGTGCATACATTGCTTGAATTGCATTGCCATGCTATGCCTTGCCCTCTGCTGCTGTCAATTGCAGGTTCTGCAGACATTCTTTGCCGACCGGCAGTGTTTAGTGCCGACCGGAAGTCCATTGGTGGCCGATAGCTTTACCAACAGCCGATGATCACATACCACTGCCGGTGGCGATTCTACTCAACCGGTGGTGTCTCCCAATGTCCAGGGAAGCAATTCTGAGACTTTGGCAGTCTTCAAAGAGGCAGAGCAGGGAAAACAGAGGCGGCCTATGCATGGCAGTGCACTTCCGAGCAAGACCCGAGCATGCGCGCATCGAACCCTCTTCCCGAGGCCCCCTTTTATTGCTTTCCTTATGCTTAGTTAATTTGTTAATTAATTAGGTGATTTTTAATAATTAATTAGCTTGCGAGTTAGTTAATTCGTATTATTCTTTTGGTCCCTCCGAGCGAGGGCAAATTTGTAATAAGTGTGGGTGAGTGTGTGCATGTTTTCCAACCCCCACTTATTTCTCTCTTTTACTTACCTGCTTTGATGGTTAGTAATAGGACATGTTTAATTTAGCATACCTTATGCTATGCATGCGTGCATCATTCATCAGTATTGCATGCGCCGGGCTCGGCGCATCATGCTAACTGCATTAGTATTTCAAATCTAACTTGAATACATGCTACTTGTGCATTTTCACATGCCATGTTTAGGTTAGGCGGGCCTATTCTAATTGCATCCTGCATGTGTTTCATTAGTCATTTAAACGTGGACTTGGATCATGCATTGTTTACTAATGAGTTTATTGTTTTGGCACGGAGTACGATGTAAGTATTTTATGCTTTAGCATATCGCATGCGTGTGAATGCTATCATGACAGCATGTTTTCAAAAACGGATATCACGGTTAGTAGAGGCCGATCTTCGGATCGGGCGAGAGAGGGTGCTCATAGCTGACCTTCCCCAATCGTACCCTAGCTCCCGAGCCAAGAAACTCCGGTGATGATGGACATGTGGCCTTCGGCACCGAGTCAGGGTTTCTTAAATTCCCCCATATAAAATATTTAGGTGGCGACTCTGTATCTGGCAAAGCAGTCCATGTTTGGCACTTCTTTTCAAAAATCTGTTTCTCAAAACGATTTGCCGAATTTGGACTCTTTGGTTCAGATTAAGAACCGTGACACAAATCGAGTCCGAACTGTAGCGAGGGTCCCTCGCGGGCGCGTGCTACAGTAATCGATGGTACATGATGGGCCTATTAGTTTTTGTAAATTTGACTGCCATTTGGTGATGATAATATTATAGCAGAATGTTGTTTTGTCTAAAGAACGAACATTGCTATGGATGGAATACAATAATATAGGTTATACTTGTGTATCTTGATAATATATGGTATTCTGTATTGTTAGTATATGTGGTTGAGATTATTTGAAGCAATTTTTTTTTTTTTCTTTCGATGACTTGGCTCAACTGGATATTGATATAGGTTGGATATGTTTTCCAATAGAACTCATACTAAACCTATACTGTGTTTGATAGTAACATTGTATTGTCTTTTCTCTAAAAGATAGTAAAATTTTATTGTCTTTTAAAGTATAGTTATACTCAAAACCGTCACTTCTACTAAACAAACTCCATTATAAATTCTTTTACGTGAAACCAATCAAAAACATTAAAAAATATATTTAAGTGTCAAATTAAACTACAAAGAAATTTAGAAAAATTGGATAGACAAACCATTCAACAACATAGTAAAAATAGAATGTTATTGCAAAAATACTACATTATTTCATACTTTTCACTACAACAAAATTGATTTTTTACGGCATCGCATCAACGACATACAATACATGCAAGTCGTAGTTTCTCACTTTTACGACTTGCTTTTTTTCCATGTCATAAATAATTTTTCAACAACAGCATGTCTATTATGTAGGTCGTGAATGCTAATAACGATGATTTTTTACGGCTTGCCATGTTAGCTGTAAATAATAAAACCTTCTATAACATGCATCTGGCATGCCGTTAATACATCAATTATACACGACACACGTATGCTAGCCGTTAAAAGTATAGCACTTTTCACGATGCACAAAATGCTAGCCGTTAAAAGTATTACACTTTTTACGACGCACAATTTATGTCGTAAATAGTATGACCCAAAAAAAATAGGCGGCAAAACAAAATATTTTAGTGCCAAGCACCAAAAATGTATTAAAAAATAAAAATTCAATCAAAATACAAACATGAAAAATTGTAACCGTTGTTATTAAGCAAATAAGAGATTGAGAAGATAACGGGTTACAAAGGGAGACTAGGCAACCGCTCTCTACCTAGAGCGGTTTCTCTCTCTTCAGTGGCAAGACTCGTTTGGTGGCGGTGACGATCAATGGTTCAAAGGGGAAGGGTTTCGTTCTTTTCTTCACTTCGATTTGGAAAAAATCTCAGTTCGATTGTTGAGGTATGTTTGGATTGACTCAATTTGTACGATTATTTGTTGTTCCCCTCATCTCTCTCTCTCTCTCTCTATCTATCTCTCTCTCTCTTTTTCTCTTATGGTTTTGCGATGGTGGAGGGGCTGGAAAGGGTAGGTGGATCGTCGGATTTTAGAGGATAAGCGAGGGGATTACTAAGTTTGGTCCTGGAGAGTGGTTACCAGAGGGGATTGCTTAGGAGGGGTGAGGCAAGGGTAAGTTAACAACTCAATTGGAGGGGGGGTCTTGAAAACTTTGGTAATCCATTGTTTTTTCGCCCAACAATTTCAGCTTCTTCCTTTTTCTATTGACAAATTCGAAGGCTTGGGTTCTTCAGTTCTTCTCTCTCTCTCTCTCTCTCTCTCTCTCTTCATTTTTTCTTTTTTAATTTATGTCATAATATGAGAGATTTTCAGCTTCGAATGCATTGATTGTTGGTTTGGAGTTTTACGGATATGTCTAGATTTTGTGGATTGAAATGTATGTGAAATATGTAAAATTGATTGATGTTCATATATTTGATAAATTGCCTACAAGAGATGTTTCATCTTCATGAATTGATTGCTTGATAATCTGCCTGCAAGAGATGTTTCATTCTCATGGCTAGTGTATGGGGGGAGATGGACAGTATGGAAAAAAAAAATTGAAGCAAAAGAAAAATTAAGCATGTAGTATTTGAATTCTCTCTCCCCACTCTCTGTTTTTGTAATGAAATAAGATTTTTAGTCTATGGCTATTAATCATGTATATGAAATTTAGGTTATGTATGCATTTGTAGGCATATGATTACCAAAGCTGTTGCTTTTAAAGTTAATCTTAACTAGTTCTTATTATCTCATGTGTGTAGACCGCCCTGAGAACTCCGCTCTCCGTGCCGCGAGGGCGCTAATCGTTTTTTTCTTAGCTACTACAGTTCGGACTCGTGTCACGGTTCTGAATCTAATCTTGCAAAGTGCAATGCAAGACCGATAAATCACCAAAGAGTCCAAATCCAGCAAATCGTTTTGAAAAACTGATTTTTAATAAAGAACTACCAAACATGGACTGCTTTGCCAGATACAGAGTGGCCACCTAAATATTTTATTTTGGAAAAATTTAGGAAACCCTGACTCGTGCCTAAGGCCACGTGTCCGTCATCACCAAAGTTGCCTCGGCTCGGGAACTTGGATACAAGAGGAGAAGGTCATGCAATGAGCACCCCTGCTCGCCCGATCAAAGAGCGGCCTTTACAAAGCATGATATTTTGTTTTTGAAAACACATGTGTTCTTATTCTGGTTATTAACCTAGAATTACTCTATGATGTGCACCGCATACAAGTATAGACTAGATCGCCTAAGTTGGAACAAAACATTGCATGTTGGTTTGTGAAAATGGTTTGAAGTTTGTTACTCGCAAGTAGGCTAAGACGAGGACTTCAATGAATTGTTCCAATTCAAATAATCCAACCTTCACCCACAAGCATTCAAGCAGTTAATCACTTACGCAATTAGCCTCATGGCAAGCATGCTAAACATGGCAGCACTTACATACATGCAGTATGCTAAAGCGTAAACACTCACAGTGTACTCCAAGCCAAAACAGAGAACTAGTTAGAAATCATGCATGATCCTAGTTTATGTTAAGATGGCTAATGCAACACATGCAAAATGCAGCTAAAATAGGCTCGGCTATTCTAGAATGTCATGTGAAATGCAACTTGATAACATGCTGTTGAACACGTATTCAAGTAAATGTATTGAAATACAATGCAGTTATGATGCGCCGAGCCCGGTGCATGCAAAACAGATGAAATGATGCACGCATGCAAGCATAAGGATGCTAATCGAAATATGCCCTAAAAACTAACCATTGAAAGCAGGTAAGTAAAAGGGAGAAATAAATGGAGGTTGGAAGACATGCATCACACACATGCACGCTTATTACAACAGTTGGCCCTCTCGACGGAGGGTCCGAATAAGAAGCTAACTAGCTAATCTAACGTAATTAAACTAATTATTACATCACAAAATTGAATAATTAGCTACAACTAATTATTACAAAACAAGCTAATTAACTAACAAGTTAACTAACTAGCTAATCAAATACAAATTGAATAGTTAAATGCATTAACTAATTAAGTACAAACCAAAGCATAAGCTAGCTAAGGAAAGCAGTAAAACAGGAGCCTCGAGGCGATAAGTATATGCATGCCCAGTTGCCTCATTGGAAATCCGTCGTGATGCCCCAACTTGCCTCCATTTGCAACTGTCCTCAGAACCTTGCACCAAGTTCCAGAAAGCTTCTAACTCACCTTGGGGACCTGTGGGAGGGCTGCCGACCACCTAGGCGTGTTTCCAGCCATTGGCCGACCACTTTCTATTGTTGCAAACCAGAAAAAGTGGTCGGCCAGCTAGTTTTTTTGGTTGGCCGACCAGTTTTTGTTGCATTTCTCCACTTTGCTGCAACAGAGAGCAAGAAAGGGCATGACAATGTATTTGCAAGATATGTATGCACAACCACCCTCCCTATCATTTCATAAGCTCAAGGGAGTGTGGTTCTCGACCCTCGGGCCACCAATCACGCATCTCGATGCATGATGGCCGAGAAGCCAAATTGCACAATTCAATGTAAAATGAATGCACACATAAACACATAAAGCCTAGAACTTTATCATGTATGATCAAGAGCGTCAACGACCGAGAATTGAGGCACGTTTCATCACTTCAAATACGAAATGTCCCTCGTTCCTCGTGTTTGGACTAACACCTAATCCAAACAAAAATGCAATGCAACTTCAAGCATGCAAACATGCAATGCAACTTAAGCATGCGAATACAATGCAACTACATGGCATACACAATGCAAAGAATAACATGGCATACTCAATGCAAACGACAACATGGCATATTCAATGCAATGTGACATGATCAACTTAACAAAGTTAATGGCATGCAAACAATGCTAATGCATGCATACACAATGCAAGGCAACATAAGCATGCAACAACATGATGCAATGTAACAACATTCACATAACATGCTCGATGGACTTAAACCAAAATGGGCAGACCTCAGTCATGCCCAAATCAATGGCCATGATGATGAAACTAAGGCATGAAGATCAAGACAAACATGCTCAATGCAATAGCCCATTGACTAGGCATAAGAGCACAACTCCCAAAAGTGCTAAAGGAGGGACAAATATGGAAGCGTAACACACTATAAGCTCTAAAATTAAGCAAGAAATGATGCCAAATCACTCAAACATTAGACATAAGGAATGCAAGAGTCCTTAAAGCATTAAAGCTAACAAAGAGCAACACATAGGAGGCATGCAATGCATGGCACAAATGCATGAACCAACCATGGACAGAGCTTAATTAGGTCTAAACAAAGACCAAAACATGCAAAGATGAGGGCTCAAGGACCTAGGCAAGATGGCATACATGCTAGGCCACAAATAAGGCAACAAAGTATAACCCTTAAAGGCATTCAAAGCATGAAAGAAGTGGGAACATGGCAATGCTACATGCTCTTAAATGCCATGTTAAATGATGCCAAATCATCCAAACAAGACAAATGAAGCATGCTATGATACCCAAAGCTTGAAGTTAGCATATGCATTTGTACTACAACCATGCAAAACATGAAGCATATGGTCAACGCAATCCAAAATAGTCCTAGAACATGTTAAAATGAAGCTAAAACATGTGTGGAAGGAAGCCAAAATAAGCTAGCATGAAGGGCATGAAGCATGGAATATGCAAGTTCAAAAGGGAGAATTGCACTACACCTACTAAGACCAAGCATGGGATGGCTTTGCCAACAAAAATCAGAGTTATATCAAGGAAAAATAACCCCAAAAACACATTGAAATGATAGCTCACAAGCTTAGGCATGAAGGCATACGCAATGATTCATGTTTAAGGCATAAAGGGCAAACCCTCCAACGCATTGAATAAGTGAAAGATGTGAGGTCATGAGCATGAAACATGCACTGAAATTTCATAACAAATGATGCCAAATCATTCAAATAGGCCAAGCAATGCATGCTAGTGGACTTTATACACAAAGCTAACAAGCTAGAATGCATTATAGCTATACAAAGCATGGCATGCATAACCAAGACAAAACAAATCAAAGCTTAAGCATGGTAAAATATGGACAAAAGCTTCTTAGAGTTAAGCCAAAACATGCTAGAATGATGGCCTAACCACATGATGCATATTAGGCTAATTCATGGAATTGCACTACAAGTGCATGGAGCATGCATGGAGCTATCAAACCAAACCTTAACAGAGGTATATCATGGAAAAAAAAACACCAAGAACATGCTGAGATGAACTCAAAACCTGCTAGAAAGGCATGCTACTTGATGAAGCATACAAGACTAGTTTGCAAGATTTACACTACAAGTGTATAAGGCATGCAAGGGGTGACAAAACCAAGTCAAAATAGTGGTATGTCATGCCAAAATAACCCCAAATACATGCTAAGATATGGCCAACATAAGCTTAACAAACATGCTCAAACATGAGGCATATGAAGCAAGCATTCAAGAACACAAGGAGAGGGGATGACCCTCTCCTATTTGGGACCTCAAAACACCATTTCCACCACTGAAATTCCTCTAAGTTTCAATGTGAGAAGGCCAAAACAAGGTGATCCCAATAGCTTAAAAAGATGGCACAAGAACAAGGCCAAACAAGGCCTAAGAGGGGGTAGACCACCCCCAAAACAAAAGTGACCTTAAACAAATATTATAAGCATGCAAAATTATAACTTTTTTTAGTAGAAAGTCAAGCCTAAATAAGCATGAAAATAGGTCCAAAAGCTTAAGCAAAAACCAAGGTTTAAGGGGTTAAAGGCTCACCTTTGTAGAACCACTTTGAAGCTACAACTCCAGCAACTTTTTTGAGCTCAAACCAAACCAAAAACACCAAAACCAGCTTCTAAGAGCCTCAGCAATAAAAGGATGGTGTTTGAGTGTGTGTTTGTGTGTAATAGTATGGAAAAATTACACTTTTAAGCACAAAAATGAGATCAAGAGAGAGATATAGAGATATATGTGTATCTATAGCTCCAGCACCAAAATCTGAACCTGGAGGAAGAGGGGGGAGGTTCTCTTATATAGAGAACCAAAGTGTAAGCTTGTTGGACAAGCTTAGGGTCTAAGGCCATCCCTCCATACACGTGTATGGAGGATGGTTTTTGAGCCCTCCAGCTGTAAAGAAAATATCTCCAAGAATGAGCTGGAAAGCTGTGGTCGGCCAGCTACTTCTACTGGTCGGCCAGCTACTTCTACTGGTCGGCCGACTAGTGGAAGTGGTCGGCCACAAGGGAGAGGTGGTCTGCACACTGAAAGCAGGGCAATGGTGTGGTGGCCGACCAGAAAAGGTGGCCCAAAGACGAAGAAAACCAGTTGCCCAACCAGAAAACTGGCTGGCAGGAAGGAAAGTGGTCTCCAAGGGGAAGAACTGGTCTCCCACCCTTGTACCACCTTCCAAACAAGGAAAACAAGGTTTGTACCAAAAACAAACCAAAAAGGATGCAAAATGAAAGTCCATGAGGCAAGGCGCGCAGCCGGGAGCCTCGAAAACTAGTCTATGAGCACCAAAAGTGGTCTACGACCACAAAAGTGGTCTCCAAGACCACAGTGTCCCTCTAGGCAGAGGCAACAAGGTGTGGTTCAAAAACTACGCCAAACGGAGAACGTTAAACGGTCCCGAGTCAAGGCGCGCGGCCGAAGACTCCGAAAATTAGAAACCGGTCTCCAAGCGGGAAAAATGGTCTACGACCACAAAAAGGTGGTCCACAGACCACCCTTTCTCTCCAGGGAAGGGAAACAAGGCTTGGTCCACAAACCGAGCCAACATACAAAGAGTTCAGAGGCCCAAAGGCAAGGCACTCAGCTGAAAACTCCGGAAACTCGAAACGAGCACAACATGCACAATCACCGAGCACTCAATCGATGACGTCTGAGTCTTAAGGTCGGTTAAAAATGTGGTGTCTACAATGTGTCACTGGGTTCTTTTAAGATACATGGGAGGAGTTAGATCCGGATGAGCTACCATATGAGGTACATTTGTCTATTGAATCTAACTTTTAAAAGGCACTCGTGAATCAATAGCTGGATACTGACTTCCAAAGTTATCATTGTGACAACCCTACGTTCCGTACACTTGCAATTTGAAGAAGCTAAAACTTATTGCAAGTATTTTGCTAGATGTGACTTATAAACCTTTGTTTAGGACCAAGGAAAACTTGATGCATAGCAAATGAGTCTGTAGTTGTCTTATGTATGCCATCTTTGTTGTCTGTTTAAAATCACAATTTGGGAAATTACTATTTTGTCAAGCAGAGAAAGATAGAATTGTGTATGATTTTAATATGAACTCTTTGGTTGCAGCATGCGGCAATACCTCTCTAGCATCTTGTAAGCTTTGGTCTTAATCTTGTAAGCCGGTCCTTTGAATTTCAGGTAAATGTTTGTTGTGTAGACAATAGTTAGTTACGGGTCTCACTCAGTGTCTTTTTCCTTGGTACTCCATAAATTTCCAATTTTATTTTTCTTATTTTGATGTAGGCTGATGCTTTTGCTCAGAAGCTTGGTTATGCCTCGCCGTTTTGAACAGGACTCGTGAAACTATAGGTGATTTTCCTTTTATTTTCATATGTCACTTGTTATCTTTGTTATGTTTGATTTTTGTGGCCATTGGAAACAGTTTGGAGAAGTGGTGGAATTGTTTATGTTCATCTGTATTTAGAGGAACTTGCTACCTTTTTAGTTATTTGTTGTTTATTTCTGCTTTTTTTGTTTGGGCCACATTTTCTGCCATTTGGTACAATGGAAAACATTTTCCATGGTTAACAGAAATTAAGCCTATTCGGGTGAAATATGTTTCACTTTTAAAAGGTGGAAAATGTTTTCTGGGCTAAAATTTTACTACCACCACCACACTAGCACTGCTACCACCACTCCATCACTATTACCAAACATAAGAAAACTTTTTATCCAAAAAAAATTTCTAGAATAAGTTTTCTGTTGAAACAAACAGATCATTAATTATCGTTGTTCTGTTTCTGTCGTTCTTTGACTAGGTGCCTTTACCTTTTCCTTTTTCTTTTTTTTTCCTCTTTTTTTTGGTTCTTGTTAATGGTGAGTCAAAATTGGTCTGGAAATTGGTCATGCATCTTGAGCAAGGCAGGGTAAGAAAATAATATTAATAACCAAGTATTTTTTTTTCCTGTCCTGTCACGGGCCACATAGCACTTGTGTGTTTGCAATACAACTGTGTCCTGATGTATGCATAAGATAATATGATTAACAATTGTGCCAAACCAAAGCCTCATCTCTTTTAATAGTACTATGGGTGGTCAAATACTTCTATTCTAAACATATTATAATAAATTCATAATTGTTATAGGACTTCATAATGTTATGAGTGTTTGAATTGCTAATTAACCGAGCTAATAATGGATTTTTTAGGAAGAGAACCTGCCAGCTATGAATATTGGTCCTTGGTATACTGCCTATCACTATTCTCATTT
Source organism: Camellia sinensis (assembly GCF_004153795.1). Taxonomy (NCBI): domain Eukaryota; kingdom Viridiplantae; phylum Streptophyta; class Magnoliopsida; order Ericales; family Theaceae; genus Camellia; species Camellia sinensis. The sequence continues at coordinate 3,188,477 of NW_021024630.1, read as the reverse complement.
TCCCCTTGTCGAAAGACTTGCTACAATCGATGAACCTAACAAGCAGGAAGACTGAAAACGAACACAAGCTACCTAAAGCAAGTGAATACACTTTCTAGTCCATTTTATACTCTTTTCAACTTGAGCATTTTCAAGCTCTAGAAATCGTTGGTTTTGAGTTTCGCCGTATGAGTCCTGTTGGAACTGAAATTTCTTTGTTTTGGCATTAAATTCCGCACCCAACAAAGGTAAGGCTGAGTTATGGGGATTTGTCGTTCTTTGACTATGTGCCTTTACCTTTTTCTTTTTCTTTTTTTTTTCCCTCTTTTTTTTTTTGGTTCTTGTTAATGGTGAGTCAAAATTGGTCTGGAAATTCGTCATGCATCTTGAGCAAGGGAGGGTAAGAAAATAATATTAATAACCAAGTATTTTTTTTCCTGTCCTGTCACGGGCCACATAGCACTTGTGTGTTTGCAATACAACTGTGTCCTGATATATGCATAAGATAATATGATTAACAGTTGTGCCAAACCAAAGCCTCATCTCCTTTAATAGTACTATGGGTGGTCAAATACTTCTATTCTAAACATATTATAATAAATTCATAATTGTTGTAGGACTTCATAATGTTATGAGTGTTTGAATTGCTAATTAACCGAGCTAATAATGGATTTTTTAGGAAGAGAACCTGCCAGCTATGAATATTGGTCCTTGGTATACTGCCTATCACTATTCTCATTTTCCCCTTGTCGAAAGACTTGCTACAATCGATGAACCTAACAAGCAGGAAGACTGAAAACGAACACAAGCTACCTAAAGCAAGTGAATACACTTTCTAGTCCATTTTATACTCTTTTCAACTTGAGCATTTTCAAGCTCTAGAAATCGTTGGTTTTGAGTTTCGCCGTATGAGTCCTGTTGGAACTGAAATTTCTTTGTTTTGGCATTAAATTCCGCACCCAACAAAGGTAAGGCTGAGTTATGGGGATTTCCTAAGTTAGGTAAAAAAAAATTACAAAAATGAACAGGAAATAGCTTAATGTAACTGAGTTACTTTATGTATTATTCTTCTGCATGCGTCATGTCAGTTTTTCAAAAACATAAATGAAAACACTTCTTGCCTGCCATGTTGTATCCAGATTTTCCTAATCAAAGGGGGATATCTTGTTCTTTCCAAGTGCTTTTCATGTGCTAATGTGGGTGTGTCTTGCAATTTTTGGGGCTGATCTTGAATGCTTTTAACTTCTTCTTTTTTTGTTCCCTGCTTAAAATTCAATTACAAATTGCATCGAGTGCTTCATCTGTGTTGTCCTACTCTACTAGTTTGGCTCGTCCATCTCGAGCAATTACCTCAGCAAGAAATTTTTTGTTTCTATATGCATGGATTTTTATATTCTCTGTCATTTGTATGTGTGCACGTTTATGCTTTTGGATTTGTTCCCAGCAAACTCTTATGTCTTTAGTATACTTGTGCTAGTTTCGTGAGCATGCTTTGCTTATATTTCCTTGCACAGGGTTTGGCACTGCTTTAAATATTGAAAAACTTGTTGTTGCTGCAAAGAGAAGGGAAACTCCTTTAGAGGTAATTTATTCAAACTTTGATTGTCATCTATGTATATATATTTTTGATTTTTATTATCACCCATGTAGTATGCATGGAGTATTTGTTGCATGTGTAGTAGGTCACAATTTCTTACTAAGCAACCTAGAATTGGCGTATTTATCATTCACCAAAACAATAGCCTAGATTTGCCTCCTTGTTCAAATAAAAATTGCGTGCCGCCTGTGATAGCTTTTTGAGAACTTGAGACTACTTTGCTTACCACCTCTTTCCAGTAAAAAGTCAACACTTCGGTATAATGCTTTTACAACCCTCTCCAAACATAATTGAAGCCACGAAAATACATTCAGGCTTTTCTCAAATCCATCTAGAATTAAACATGGCCATTAAACCTGTCACAACCTCCTTAATTATCCACTAAAGGTTTTAACAAGGTCTTTCCAAACACTCCCTTACATGAGAGAGGATAACACAATGAGTTTTTCATTCAGGAGCATCTAACCCCCATATCTCAACATCATGCAATTAGCTAACACCTCCATACGCTTGAGACCCCCCTTGAAAAACACGAGACCCGTAACTTTTTCAAAAAAGAAGCAAAACTTGAATTGTGTATCTGTTCAAAGAACTCATTGTAAGCATCCACTACAATATTCTTCGAATTGAATTCCTTTTTTGTGGACAATCATTGACTTCTGAGCTCTCATTTATTACTGTTCATTATACATTCTGATGGAATAAGGAATCCTTTGTTCCTTATTTTGTGATTCCCTTGCAAAATATAACACACAGCCATTGCTGTTTAACTAATTAGTGATGTCAAAAATAAGGTAGGCAATCACCTCCTGCTTCTAGTTTGCTTAAAATCTTTATGTTCATCTTATAGTTAATGTTTCAATGAAATTGCTCCTTTGGATTACATCATAATTTGATTTCCATTTTACATCATGAATTCTCGCATTCCATTTTACATCAATAAAATCTTTATCTTCATCTTCATCTTGAATTCTTTTTTGTGGACAATCATTGACTTCTAAGCTCTCATTTATTGCTGTTCATTATACATTCTGATGGAATAAGGAATCCTTTGTTCCTTATTTTGTGATTCCCTTGCAAAATATAACACACAACCATTGCTGTTCTACTAATTAGTGATGTCAAAAATAAGGTAGGCAATCACCTCCTGCTTCTAGTTTGCTTAAAATCTTTATGTTCATCTTATAGTTAATGTTTCAATGAAATTGCTCCTTTGGATTACATCATAATTTGATTTCCATTTTACATCATGAATTCTCGCATTCCATTTTACATCAATAAAATCTTTATCTTCATCTTCATCTTGAATTTTTGCTAATTTTTCATCATGACATTGCTTTTATGGGGCCATTGAATTATCTTATTAATTTTGGAAATATTTTGTTGATGCTTTAAAATTTCTTGATCATTTCTTAATACCTAAAGAAATCTTTTTGTCTCTTAGTTGTTGGTTTTTGTACTTATGTGAAGTTTTCTTTGTCATGCAAAAAAGAAATGCAATATCTAGAACTTATTTAACATCACAAAGGTCTGCCAGTTCAGTTGCTCTTTTGGTTGGAGACCTTACCGCTATGCGTAATTGTGAGATGTTTGGTTGGAGATAGCTGAATTGGCAGACTTCTGTGATGCTGAATGAATATTTGTTGATTTCTTTAACAACAGAAAACATTAATTTCTTTAACATTGATTTCGGTAGGGTCTCTAACCAAGTTATATACAATTGTTAAAGAAATCATTGTTTTCTGTTTCGAAAAATAGTACAAAAACTTATTAGGTGTTTTTAAAATACCTAATTAGGAGTTCTTTTCTTTTTTATTCGCTTTTTTGTAAAAGATCAGTGTCCACATCACGAGTCAAAAGAAACACTTTCTTTTCATTGCTCTAGTTTATCTATTAGATAATTATCTGATTGTTGTTTGGATTTGCCTTGACACAGTAACTTACATCCAGTTTAATCATGTTGATGATAGATACTTCATCAGTGTATCCTTAGATGCTAAGGTTCACATATGGAGCATTCCTGATCGTCAAGTTGTTGATTGGAATGATTGGCATGAGATGGTCACTGCTGCTTGCTATACATCAGATGGTCAGGTTGGCTATATCTAGACAGAGCCTCTAATTTACTTTTGCTCCACTAGAAAGGAGTAGAGATGTCATTTCATAGTATGTGGGTGTTTTACATATGGCTCAATGAATATTTGTTGATTTCTGAAGGGTACACTGGTTGGTTCATAAAAGGGGTGCTGCCGACACTTCTGGTACGGAAGATAGTTCTCTCTTTATCTCTTCTCTTTCTCCTATCACTATTATTTAACTTTTTCCACTCTTTTCCATAAAATAAGTTGCAACAAAAAGCTCAAATCAATCTGCAAAATAAGAAAAAGAAATCTCATCAAAAGAAGATCACTGGTTTTCAGGTAATTTATTTGTCAATCCTATGTACTTCTGCGGACATGGTAGGTATAAAAGATAAAGTGGAATTCCTTTTCTTTATTTTTTTGGCTTCACATAAAGTTATTTACCATTTTCCATTGCAATGGTCCTTGCACCATTTACTTCTAAGCCAGAAATGTTTGCCCCATGCCTTTCCAGTTGCTGATAAGTTTTCAATTAACAGTTTACACTAGAAGCTCATCAAAAGTGCACATTACATCCACAGATTCACGGATACAGGTCATTGATGTTGTTGATCTGGCTCACAAGTTTAAAGGTGAGACTAATACACAATATATACTTTCTTGAATGTGTAAAGCTGGTTACAATCTTTTTTATTTTTTTGGGTACATTGGAGTCAATAGCCTTGGGTAAGAAATCTGGTTACAGTCTTACAGAGTGCTATTTAGTGCATCAAATAGATACTTCAGATATTGATAGTTGATTGAATCAATCAACTCGGTAGTGCCAGTTAAAGTTGGCACCATTGTTTAGAACATTGTAAATCTTCTATGGAGTAGAATCATGGTTACTTTGATAGTTTGGTTCTCTTGTCAACTCTATGAGAGAGTATGATACTATGATGCTGATGTAGTTAAGTTAATGTGGAACCCACAGAAGATGATAAATATTAAGTGATTAGTCTTGGTAGAGCCTTTGATTTAATCTTGCTGAATTTTCATTTTATTAAATCTTTTAGATGCTCAAGTGGTAACTGGTTGATCTCATGACATCGTGGTGGCAAATTCCAACCCAGCACAAGGTTCAAGTTGAGAGAGAGAGAGAGAGAAACCTGGTGCTGACATTTCTCATCCAGATGCAGTTGAGTCCATTCCATGTCCACAACAAGCTCAGTCAGTTCCTTCTAAAACTGAATACATGAACGAGGGTTCAAACCTTATATTCCCATCTGACAATATTGTTGATTTACCATCCTTGAGGAAATATCCAATATTTTTTTCGATGATTTAGAACATTTAGGACAATTTAGAACTTAGGGATAGTTTTTTATGGATGTTTGAAATAATATTTTGGTGTTTGTTTAATGCTTATATATATATATATATATATTTGTGAAACTTGTTTGTAATGTTTTCTTAAATTATAAGAACAGGTGAAATAAAACCTGCTGATATTTTTTTTTTTTTTAAATATACATATTCTATGGCATGTAAAAAATGATGTGAAACTTGGGCTATCTGCAACAAGCAAAATAAGTCATTGTATTAAATATTCAACTACTAGTAATCAACGTCGTGGTTTGTCCCTTGAATTAACGGCGTGCAAAAGTAGTTGTAGAAAAATAAAAAACGATGCATAAGATCCATTGTTAAAGGGTGTTTAACGATGTGCAAAAGTAGTCGTAAAAAAAGTAACAACAACGCACAAAATCTACCGTTAAATAGTTTTTAACGGCGTACTATAGCATGTCGTAGAAAAAGTAACAATGACGCACAAAATCTGCTATTAAATAGTTTTTAACAGCGTACAGAGCATGTCATTGAAAGTGAATGACTTTCCATGACTGGTCATAATATGACAAGCGCTGCACATCGTAAAAGGATTTTTACGGCGTGCATTCCGTGTCGTAAAAACCTTTTTTTGTTATAGTGTTTATTAGACAACAATAATGTCTTTCATGTGTAGACACCCCATTTTGACTAGCCCTAAAACTTGGGCGCTTTCTTTTGATTACCCAATGATGAAAATCAAAATGTGTTTCTTACAGAATCCTCAATAAGAGAGATGGAATTTGAGCTTTGTTCCCAACCTTAAGCCTATTTTGGTCAAGTATTTGAGCCCCTTTGAACACTTGGAGCAAAGTTGGATGAAACCAAAGCGAAACTGGGTTGAACGAGCAAAACCGGGTGAATTTCCCTCAGGCTGGTCAACCGTCCAGTCGTCTGCCCCAACACAGATTTGTCCAATTTTGTGTTGGTTCAGGTGGGGCACTTCCCAAACCCATTTTCTGACCCGTTCATGCATTGAATGCATGTATACTCACTCTCTATTGCCTACTGCTTGATCCATTGAAGCTAATACTCCACTTTTGCCTTCCATTAGCTCCATTAGTGCTCCATTTGCTCCATTATCTTCATTAATGCTCCATTCTTGTCTTCTACAATTTCTCCACTTGCATAGCCTATATGAATGCACCAGGTTGTTAAGAGGAGGAAGATAATAGATTGAGTAGAGAAGGCTAGAGAAAGAAAAGAGGAGAGTTTAAGCTTTGAATTCAAGAGTTAGCCAAAATTAAGTGTTAGTTGTGAACTTCCATTTTCTCAAGCTACACACCATATCTCATCTCCTATTGCAAAAGTCATCCAAGTCATGTTATTATAGTTAAATTCTAGAGCTTTGATCAAAGAGAAAGTAGTCTTGCTAAGTTGAAGAAGATTAAAGAGTGATCACACACTTGTCCAAAACCATCATTCTAAGCCCAAATTCCATGCTCTTGAATTGAGGATTAAGATCATAAATCACAACCTCGAGGGTGGTCAAGAGGAAGTTTGGAAATCAAGAAGTCAATTCTCTCTTTGGAAGGTGATTTTCAATTCTTTCATTTCTATTTCAAATTCATTTTTGTGCTTTTGTTTCATATTGTTTGGTTGTAAAGTAATTGGGTTTCAATTCCTTCATTTTCTTGCACTTTCTATCTTATACTTGCTTTCTTACTTTAATTTCATATTAGTTTGTTGTAATATAACCGAAAGTGGTTAGTTGAGCCACCTACATAATCTTGTTTGTTCGTTTCTCGGTGTTGCAATAAAACAGGTTTTGTTAGGTCCAGTTGGTCAGCCGACCAAGTAGACTAAATTCTTTTGGATAGAGCAGAGTGGTCTTCCGGCGTTGAACATACCAACTTCCGATGGTCTTTGAGGCACTTGAAGCTATTGTTTTTATTTTCATTTGAGAGTTTTGTGAGATTTTCATTTTGTTGTAATATTCTCTCTCCCTCTCTCTCTCATTTGATTTGTAATTATTCTTTCAAGTGTTGTAATAATTTTCCTCCCTGCTTCTTTCTATCCCATTATTTTACTTGCTTTACTTATTTGTGCATAAGCATCATATTTTTTTTTTCATCAAATCCATGCTATGCATCCATGTTTCATGCATTTGGATTCGGCTAAGTTTGCATTTATGGATTTAATCAATTCCTCTGTGATTATGTGCGCTACATCATGTTCTTGAGATGATTCACGTGTCATATCTTAGAAGTTGAATTTTTAGTTGCATTTCATGTGTGAATTGAATTAGGATTTTGTATATAAGATCATTCATATTTCGCTAACTTTGTTTTATAGCTGTTCACGGGATGTCGGTAAACATGCAAGTTTTCATACTTTAACATCCCGCTTATATGTGTTTTTCTTACTACGTCTAGCATTCTACCATGAGGCTACTTGCTTTCTTGATATAACTGTATGAATGCCGGTGGATGGAGGTTTTGTCGCTTAATTTGGAATGATGTTGATTTTCATGTTTGTAAACTCAATTTTTTCAAGTTGTAAATCTCCAAAACTCTTTCAAACTACATGAAATCAAGTTGTTCCAAAGTGGGTGGCATAGTCTATATTTGTATGCTTCACATAGTAACTTTTAGGATTTATTTAATAACTGGAATATGAACATATAAAGTTAATAAAACTCATATCATGGTTTAGTAGAGGCTGATCTTTGATCGGCTGAGCAAGGGTGCTCAATTAATGACTTTCCCCTCTCATACATAACGTTCTGAGCCAAGCATGTTTGGTTACGACGAATGGGGACCTTGGCACAAGTCATGAATTTCCTAATTTTTCCAAAAATATTAGGTGGCGATTCAAAGATCTGGTGATCTAGTCCATTTTTGGCAAAGATTTTGTATTAAAATGGATTTTCCATAAAAGTTGTCAAATCTGGACTCTCTTATATGTTTCACATTGCACTCGCGAGACTAAATCAAAGAAGTCGAGAGTGCAAACTGTTTAACGCATGCGGGTACCCACTAGGCATGTTATAGTTTTTGGTGACTCCACTAGAGATATTAAGAAACCTTGACTCGAACTCTATGATATGATTTTTATTTTCAATTATATGTTCATTGCATTGCATGCATTAGTGCACTTAAAGTTGCAGTGTTTCCAGATACTAGTGGAAGGACAGACAAACGTTTTATGACACTATACCTATCTCTACGTTACTTTTGAGGCCTTGCGTTATAACATTTTGAGATCTGTTAAAATGGTAGCTCTTCTATCGAAGGTTCTCAGACTTCGAAAAGAGGCTATATTGACTCTTCTGACTTCCTGGGATCTTCATTGGTTATGACCCAAAGGACTCTTTGGTAACGTCACCTTGACTTTAACCCCTAGAGTAGAGCCAACCTTGTACATATAGTGAGCTATAGTACCTTCCAAAATTAGGATAGGATACTCTCCCATTTGTAGTATATATGATTCCACTTGTATGAATAATGAAACCCTAGATCATTTTAACGCTAGGATAGGGTAACCCTAGCCCCCAAAGTGGTGTTTGTTCTCTTTCCTGCTATATGTTATGTGCAATGTATGGGATCTGTACACGACTTCTCGGATTCTGTGGTTCAGGCATTTCAATTTATGGGATTGAGTTTAGTTTTTCAGCATGAATTAGCAGTAATCAGCTAAGCCAAAATGCTGCCAAAATTTGATTGGGGGTTTTATTTTATTTTTGCAAGGTAGTCAGGCACCATTAGCTTCAAAATAGTCAAATATCCCCCAAGTTCTGTGGACTCATACTGGTAGACTCTATAAGACAACAAATTTGGTTCAAGGATAGCTAGTGTTAGTTTCTTTGCCACCGGTTACACAAAGAAAGCAAAAGCTCCATCAATTGTTCAGAGTACCTCTTCTTCACCAGCTAGATCATTCCCACTCAGTTCATCAACATCAGTGATGGCTCAAGTTCAGGAAAATATAGTGGACATGTTGTTGGCCCTTCAAGGAAGTTTAGATGCTATGACTAATACAGTGTCCGCCCATGGTGATGCTCTTATTGAATTACAATGCCCATCTAGGGCATTTGTTACTCAGCCACCTCCACCAGTTGAGGAATTTCCTGAACCCAACTTACTAGAAGAGTTGAGGGTTCCTATACAATCATCGGGAGAACCTTTTCCCCTTCCACAATCAAAGGGAGAGCTTTTTCCCCTAGAAACAAATGAGTTTGATCCGACTATGCTAAAACGGACCAAGTCGGAGAAAATGTTTAAAAGGTCACAGGGAATCAAATCTATCCCAGACATTGAAAATGGGCATACGGAAACAATTCTCAAATTATCAAAACGGTTTAAAATGTCACACATTGACAGGTTTGATGGAGCTGGTGACCTTATGATCTACATTGGCCTCTTCTCAGATGTCCTAAAACCTATGGGCTTGGTTCGGCCTCAAAAACTTTCCTTTTTTGGAAGAACTTTATCTGGTGTAGCTGCCATTAGGTATGCTAAATTGGAAGATTCGGTGAAACAAAGTTGGAAAGAATTGGCTGAGGCTTTTACTACCCAATATGCTTACAATACCCGGATTGAAGTAACCACCCAGGAGTTAGAAGCAGCCCGACAGGGACCTAATGAAGGTTATGTAGCCTTTATTACCAAATGGAGGGCCAAGGCAGCGATGATGACTAACAGACCACTGGAGAAAGTTCAAATCCACATGGTAGTAAGAAATCTACATGGAAAAATGTTGTAGAAAATGATAGTCCATCCACTCCTTACTTTCAAAGAACTACATGAAATATGAGTTTAGATAGAGGACACCATCAAGCAGGGAATTATAGTGGATGATAAAGAGCCGGTACGGAAGACCTTTGGTCGTAATCTAAGCACTGCCACTAGCAATAGCATGGCACAGAAATCTTCTAATGTCAACTCAGTCACTACCACCACCACCAAAAACAACAAACTCAGCCCGAGCCTCAACCAAAACCTTCAACCCACTCTATATGTCCCTTATCAAAGCCATGAAGATCTTGGTAGAAAGAGGGTATCTCAAACCTCTTGACCCACGACCTCTTCCAGATCCTCTTCCAGCCAAACATGACCCTGTCAAATACTGTGCCTTCCATCAACAGCCTAGACATGATACCGATCGTCGCTTCTGTCTCTGTCATGAGATTCAAGTTCTCATTGACAACAAAATCATAGCTCCCCCACAGTCACCAAAATCGAATGTCACTACTAACCCATTGCCACCCCATGACAAAGGCCCACCGCTTCCTCATCTCAACTTTATCCATACACTATCGCCCACTTTTGATCCCAGCATCTATATCACTCCCTCTTATCTCCCTAAACCCAAGGTACACATTCTTGATAGCACTAATCTGTGCATGATGGATGCACCTCCAACCCAACAAACACCCAAGAAACCTATGGTGGTAGTGTTAAAGGAAACAACCGAAGTACCTGTGATTGAGATTAGCAAACTATTGGAAGAAAAGTATGATCCTAGACAATATATTGCACCCATTGGTCAACTGAAGCCTAAGGTTATTTTGCCTGATTCATTTTCTATCAATGTTGTGAGAAAAGATGTACTTGAACAAGGGTTGGATGACTTGGCCAACCTAGAGGAAGACTTGGCCAATTTCCAGTTCGTTGAAGAATTTGACCTTGAGAATGTGTAGATAAGATGGTGGGATCCAAGAAATTCCAATGCCAAACATGGTTGGTCAAGCAGTAGCAAAGTTTCTGATGAAAAAACTGAGAGAAAATGGGATGAACTAAAAATTGTCATCGGAAAATCTAAGGGCAGTAGTAAAGGAAAGGGTTTCGGAGTTAATCTTGATGTTCGACCTGTCAAACAGAAGCTTTGCAAAATTCGTCCGAATTGGGCATTGAAAATCAAAGAAAAGGTTACTAAACAAATCAATGTCGGGTTCTTGCTTATATCCGAGTATCCAACTTGGTTAGCCAACATTATGCTAATTCCAAAGAAAGATGGCAAAATCAAATGGGATGAACTAAAAATTGTCACCGGAAAATCTAAGGGCAGTAGTAAAGGAAAGGGTTCCGGAGTTAATCTTGATGTCCGACCTGTCAAACAGAAGCTTTGCAAAATTCGTCCGAATTGGGCATTGAAAATCAAAGAAAAGGTTACTAAACAAATCAATGTCGGGTTCTTGCTTATATCCGAGTATCCAACTTGGTTAGCCAACATTGTGCTAATTCCAAAGAAAGATGGCAAAATCAGGGTTTGCATTGACCTTTGGGATTTGAACAAGGCTAGTCCAAAAAATGACTTTCCATTGTAACACATTGATGAATCGGTAGACTTCACTGCTGCAAGCCATGCCTTACTGTCATTCATGGATGGTTTTTTGAGGTATAACCAAATCTTTATGGCTCCAAAGGACATAGAAAATACTGCATTTATGACACCATGGGGGACGTATTGTTACAGGGTCATGCCATTTGGTTTGAGAAATGTCGGGGCCACTTATCAGAAAGCCGCTACCACACTATTGCATGATATGATCCACAAGGAAGTTGAGGTGTATGTGGATGACATGATTGTCAAGTCCAAAGATTACGAAGGTCATTATACTGCATTGATGAAGTTCTTTAAACAAATCAAGGAATACAAGCTGAGGATGAATTCATAGAAATGCCCCTTTGGGGTAACTGCGGGCAAGATGTTAGGGTTTCTGATCACACAGCGGGAAATTGAAGTTCATCCATCCAAAATTAAGGCCACCTTAGAAATGGCGCCACCAATGAGTAAAAAACAAGTGCGGGACTTTCTAGGCAAAGTGGAACTCATAAGGAAGTTTATTTCTAAATTAACCTTGACCTATAAACCACTTTGGTTTGTTAAAGAAAGGAAAGAAGTTTCAATGGGATGATAGGTGCCAGTTCGCCTTTGAGCAAGTTATTCAGTATTTGCAGAATTCTCCTATGTTCTAGCCACCTGAGCTAGGAAGATCACTAATTTTGTATTTATGAGTGACTGAATCAACCATGGGATGTATGCATGCACAAGAGTCAGGTGAGAAAGTGGAGAAAGCCATCTACCACTTGACCAAGAAGATGCTTGAATACGAGACCCGCAACACTCCTTTGAAAAGGCTTGCTTGGCCACTAAGAAGTTGAGACACAACTTGTTAGCTCACTCGATAATTCTAGTTTTAAGATTAGACCCCCATCAAATATCTCTTTGAGAAACCAGTGCTTACCGATAGGTTAGCTTGTTGGCTGCTTTTGCTTTCTGAATTCGACCTCAAGTATGTCGCTCACAAATCTGTTAAAGGAAGGGCCGTGGCAGAATTTTTGGTTGATCACCCGATTGAACAAGAAGAAGATATGGATTATTCAATCCCAGATAAGGAGGTCATGTAAATGAAAGTAAACACTTAGAAGTTGTACTTTGATGGAGCATCCAATCAATTTGGCTACGAGATAGGTGTGTTGCTCATAGCACCAGATGATTCCCATATCCCTTTAGCTTTCAAACTTTGATTCAGGGTATCCAACAACCAAGCAGAGTATGAGGCATGTATTACCAGACCGGAAACAACTCTAGAACTAGGGGCAATAAGGTTGGATATGATTGGGGATTCGAACTTGGCTGTCTCTCTAGCCAATGGAGACTGGAAAGTTAGAGGAGAAAAAGAAAGTTTACCATCAAACCTTGGACATGTTGATCCCAAGGTTTGAAAGACTAACATTTACACACCTAGTGAGAGAGAACAATTGATTTGCTGATGCGTTGGCAACCCTGGCCTCCGTGATAGATATACTAGTTGGGGTTAAGATGTGCCCAATTCTGATAGAACAAAGATATACACCCGCCTATGAAATGGTAGCTGCAATAGAAGAGGTTCAAGATGAAAACCCCTGGTACTTTGATATTTGGAACTTTTTAGAAAGCAGTACATACCCGCAAGAGGCAAATACCATGGACAAAAAGGGGATACAACGTTTGGTTGCTCAGTTCATCATTTACGGAGATAAGCGGTATAAAAGGGGAAATCTGAGAATGCATAAGCTGTGTGTAGAGGAAGAAGAGACAAAAGCCAGGCCATATTAAGCGTAATCGCCCCTAGAGTGGGTAGGACCAGTTCGGTGATCCTAGTCAGGACGGTGATGTTATGAGAGAGTATCATGATGTATCGTTGTTTTGGTATAGTTATGCTATGGTATTGTAAATAGGGTAATGTAATCACAGATGTTGCATATGTATATATATGTGTGTGTGTGTGTGTGTATTTTTCCAGGGAATTGGACTATAATGATTTGTAATTTTATATGTTTTGATGAATCTTTGTTAAGTTTGTAATCTTAATCCTGTTGCGAACACGATATAGCTTCGTAAGTTGAGTGTGTGAGGTCTTGTTAGAATTATATGTAATTGGGTCTGGGTTGTTAGAACTTAGGACTCATATTGAGATGTTAGGAATGGAATTTATTTTATTTTGGGTATATGATGTGGGAGTCGTGTGACCCATTAGAGTTCATAGAATGAGAGAGAGTGGTTGGGGACAAGTTGGTGTGAAGAGTGAGTGGTTATGACTCTATATGTCTGTTTTGTGAAATGAGGGGTTTTTTCACCAAGGGAACATGTGTAACTAGACCTAAGGGTGTAAGTGATATGCTTTGTCCTTTAAAAGTCCAATTCAGACTCAAGTGTGATAAGAGGATACGTTTTCGATGAAGGCACGTGGATGGTGGTATGTTTGGGAACATGAGTGGTAGGGTTTGATTAGGGAATCTAGCATGAGTTCAAGCAATGTGGGCAATGGCATGCGAAACTTCTTATCAAAGTAAACAATGTTGGGTAACACATCGGTGCTTAGTGCCACATGCAGGAATAGTTGAGTCGGTTAATCGGAGAGTTGATAGGGGAGTTTGATTGATAAGTAGTCGCCTTAGGAATAGCAATGTTGGGGAAAGAGGACTATAAAGTTGCGAGTGCCTCAGAGTGGTCTTGCAAGAGTGAAGTCTCGCGTATGTGGCTGTGATGCTAGTGTAAAGCTTGTCTTGAGTTAACAAAATCTCATCGGGTTGAAGTAACGTGTGGTAGACTCATTGTTTTGACATATGCATTATGCCTCGTGTGGGTAATAATTGATGGTAATGTTAAGGAGGAATGAAATTGCAAAATTATGAGTTTTCTTGTGCCTTACTTGTGTTGGTAACATGGTGGTTATTCCTATTATTATTGTCACAGAGATGTTGTGCATATGTTGTTGTTGCACCACTGTATGAGTGATGAATGTTGTTGTGTGACAGTAGTGGGTCACTGGGTGTTATGTGAAAGACAAAATAGAAATGAAAATTTTCTTGTGTGTAATGGTCTCAATTGGTGTTAATGAATATATAAGTTGTGGATTTAACCTAAATTCTGATGAGAGAATTCACCAAATAGTTTTTGTAACTTAATTGTGGATGATTCTGTGTTTAAATTAACACTTTTAACTAGGAATTATGTTGTTAATTGCTTGGATTGAATGGATTGGGTAGCAAATTTGTTTGAATTGTTCATCATGGGTTTGTGTAGGTTGTTGGAGGAGTGTTTAAAAGTTGTTGGGGCTTGTTACGCCGGGGTGTTGTTTTGGCCATATTTTGTTGTAAGCCTTTTTCTTTGGTAAGAGTTGACCAAAGGTTTTGTTGTGAGGGCATTTTTTTTTTTTTTTTTTTTTTTTTGGCGTTGAATCTTGTTCTACTATGCCCGCGATATTCTTGTGTCGCGTCCATGATAGTCTAAATTGCACCCACGAGTGTTGTGCCCACGATGTTTACAATTGCACCCGTGATGTTTCTCATTGCGCCCGCAATGAAATTTTGTGTTCTTTCTATTCCGACAAGTGTCAGTTGGTCTGTTTCGTTTAGGTTTTTCTTTTATTGAGCTAGATTTCTAGTTTGTTGAAGACTCAATATTCAATTCAAAATTCATTGAAACACAGCCATTTTCAATTTCAAAATTCAAAACAAAATGATTTACATGCTCAATGTTGTGTCATTCATGCCATTCGGATTTTCAATTGCATCGCCACATCTTCACTTTCAGGAAGCCTTTGAAGAATTTACCTCGACATTACCAGAGCTTCCAAAAGAAATTACTTCCCATCGACTGTCAAATGCGGAGTACGAAGGAACTCTGAATCAGGCCACAGAGCTGGCCTATCATTTTAGCTTTTTGTTCTCCTTTTTCAATGCGCTAATCTCTACTCGAGCATCCTTGTATATATGCTTGAGCAAGGAGAGTTGGCCATTTAGCCAATGCACTTCACTCGTCCTACCCTACAGCTGGTGGAACAAATTGGAAACCGCGGTCATAGTCTCCATACAAGACTTCAATGTGTAATGGTTGGCATCAATGTTAGACTACACCCTCATCAGTTGCTCGACTAACAGTGTAAGAAAGCTAAGAACAGCAATAGCGGCAAGAGCACTCTGTCAAGGCATAGAGGAGCTGGTAATCTCGATTGGGGATTCATTAAGGTCTAGGAAAAAGAAAGAGTACAACAGGATGAGGCCATGACAGAAGACAGTAATGCCGCTAAAGAGAGAATTGGCAGAGTAATAGCAGAGACGGTTTGCATCTTTCTGCTCTTTTCTCTTGCAAGCCTCAGTTTAAGAAGAAAATGGAGAAGAAGAAGAGGCCAAGAGAAGAGGGATTGACGAGGCAATCTTTGACAAATGAGGCCGGTCCAGCTGTTGTTGGTCAGGTGCCATGATTGTTGAAAACATACGCGAGATGCAATAGTCGAAGAAGACGACTAGAAGAGAGAGAAACAAGAATAGAAGAGAAAGAGAAGTGTGTATTTGTATATGTATATATATATATATATACCGTATGTATGTGTAGACACCCCATTTTTGACCGTCCTCAAGACTTGGACGTCACCGCTTGAACACTCGGTGATCATCCATGTTTGTGCTCGTCTTGAGTTCCCGGAGGTCTCGGCTACACGCCTTGCCTCAGGATCTCTCGACTCGACTGTTTTGTGTCTGGTTTTGCACCAAACACTTGTGCTTTGCCTTGGAGGGGCAGGGAATGGCTTGTGAGCCATCCCCACACTCCACCGGCCATGGCTTGAGGCCACCGGCTGTGTTTTGTTGCCACTGGCCAAATATTTGGCCGGCAGGCACTATAGATGGCTGGCCAGCTATCTTTTTTTGGTCAATTGCATTTTTGGCCAGCCGACTACTGTGCATCTACTTTTGCAGATATTTTCATGCAGCTAGCATGCACTTGGCTCCCCTCCATACACGTGTATGGAGGGATTTCCCCCTTAGCTAGCTTCTCTTGTAAGCTTACAAGATTGAAGCTCTATAAAAGGAGGCTTCCTCTCCCATGTTTAGGGGTTAGACAAATTTAGACAGCATTTTCAGAGGGTTTTGAGTTTTAGGGTTAGGGTTCATATATCCTCCATCTCTATATCTCTCTCTCTCTCTTGTGTTTTGTGTGTGTTTTGTCTTAGTTTTGCACACAAACACCCACCATCACACCTTTTCTTGGAGCTGAGGCCCTTGAGGGTTGTTTTTGGAGTTGTGTAGCTGGTTTGAGCTTGAAGAACCAGCTGGTTCACCATTGATGAAGAGGGTTTACAAGGGTAAGAAACTTGTCCCTTTATTCCCCATTTTTGCATTGCATTTTTGCCTACCTTGCACCTATTTTTGAGCTTTGTGTATAACATATAAAAGTTCTATTTTTTAGTGCTCTAAATAGTTGGTTAAGGTTGCTTTAAGCTTTGGGGTGGTTTGACCCATCTCAAGCCTTGAAAGGCTCCATTTTGTGCCATTTTGGTTGAGCTCCGGGACCATTGTGTTTGGGCCTCCTCACCACTGAAATTTTGAGGGATTTCAGTGATGAGGATGGTGCCTTGAGGTCCTAGGAAGAAGAGGGCCACCCCCTCTCCTTGTTGTCCTTGAAAAGGGCCCTTTTTTGCCTCTTGAGGGAGCATCTAGTCTAAGTGTGTGTTGGCCATGCCTTAGCTGATTTTCATGCTTATTATGTCATAATATGCCTCTGTTTTTAGTTGGTTTGGACACACCTTGCTTGTTTAGCATACATGTCTTGTAATGCCATATTGTAGCCTTAACATGCATCTAGGTTTTAACCCTTGTTCAAGCATGCTTTTGGCCCAGCTTTGTGAAGCTTTTGTACTTGTTTTAGCATGCTTAAGTTCTTTTTTTGATTGCTTTGGTCGACCATGACATGCTTGGTATAGCCACCTTGCATTTTGGCTTGTTAGCCTTGGGTGTGTGAGTGTGGAGCATGCTTTACTTGCTTTGATTTAGTGAGTTGGAACCATTTTCCATGTCATTTCAGTCCACTTAGCATGCTTGTATGCTTGCATTTCATGGCCCCTTTGATGCTCTTAACATGCATCTAGGTTTTAACCCTTGTTCAAGCATGCTTTTGGCCTAGCTTTGTGAAGCTTTTGTACTTGTTTTAGCATGCTTAAGTTCTTTTTTTGATTGCTTTGGTCGACCATGACATGCTTGGTATAGCCACCTTGCATTTTGGCTTGTTAGCCTTGGGTGTGTGAGTGTGGAGCATGCTTTACTTGCTTTGATTTAGTGGTTTGGCACCATTTTCCATGTCATTTCAGTCCACTTAGCATGCTTGTATGCTTGCATTTCATGGCCCCTTTGATGCTCCAAGAGGTTGTGTCCTATGCTCTATGTTTGGTCATTGTGTATGTTTCCATGTGTAAGTCATTTAGATGCCATCTAAGTGGTCTTTTGGCTTTGTTTTAGCATGCTAAAACTCTGGTTTTGGTCATTTAATTCATGCCATGTGTGGTTGCATTAAGTGTAGTTCAATCCCCCTTGGGCTTGCCTTGAATCTTGGGCCATTGTTGCATGCCATGCTTACCTTGTTTGCTTGTTTTGGCACCATCATTAACATGATTTTCAGAGCTTACATTGCATGCCATATGCCCACGTTGTTCCTCTTTTAAGTGTGCTTAAAATTTGTCTCTATGTGCCTAAGTGTTGGACCTTACATGCATGCCTATTCGTATGTGTTTTCGCTTCCATTCTTGAGCATGTTAGCCATTGTTTTGGGCCTAGTTGAGAGCTTCCTAATTCAGTTTAAGTCCATCTTTTGCATGCTATTCAAATGTTGTTGCATTAATCCACGTTTGCATGTTTTGGTTGCATGTGTTGCATGCTTGAAATCACTTGCATTTGGCATGCATTCCCTTGGTCAAGTTGCTAACATGTTTGCATGTCTTGCACACTTGCATGATTAGATCACATCTCGCATGCTTCATTAGCTTGCATAGTTGTGACATGCTTGTTTGCCTTGTTCGCTTAGGTTGCGTACCTAGTGTACATTGCATGTTTGCATGCTCCCCTCCATACCATATAACATACTAGTTTGCATGCCTAGGTTGCATTCCATCTAGCATGCATGCCTTGTCCCTTGATCTAGTGATAGGGATTGGGCCTTTGTTTGTGTGTGTGCATTGCATTTGAAATCAAAATGCATACTTGGTCTCTTGGGCCATCATGCATGGAAATGCATGATTGGTGGCCCGAGAATCGAGGCCCATCCTCCTTTGAGTAATAAATATGATAAGGAGTGTGGTTGGTGCATACATTGCTTGAAACGCATTGACATGCCTTGCCTGCCCTCTGCTGCTGTCAAACAGGTTTCTGCAGGAAGTTTTGGCCGGCCAGCCATATATACTGCCGACCGACCAAATATATTTGGCCGAGAGCTCAATGGATGGTCGATGACCACTTCAAAATGGCCGGTGATGATCCCACTCAGCCGGTGGTGTTCCACAACACTCAGAGAAGCAACCTTAGGAGTTGTGCAATTTTCAGAGAAGCAGAACAGTCAAAGCAGAGGCAACTTGTGCATGGCAGTGACTTTCCGAGCAAAGCCGAGCATGCATGCATTCATTCCTCTTCCCGAGGCCTTTTACTGCTTTCCATAGCTTAGTTAATTTATTAATTAATTAAGGGCTTGTAATATTTAATTAGCTTGTAGGTTAATTAACTTGTATTATTCTTTCGGTCCCTCCGAGCGAGGGCAAATCTGTAATAAGTGTGGGTGCGTGTGTGCATGTCTTCCAACCCTCACTTCTTTCTCCCTTTTACTTACCTTCTTTTGATGGTTAGTATTAGGACATGTTTACTTTAGCATACCTTATGCTATGCATGCGTGCATCATTCATTAGTCTTGCATGCACCAGGCTCGGCGCATCATACTAATTGCATAAGTATTTCAAATCTAACTTGAATACGTGCTACTTGTGCATTTTCACATGTCATTTATAGACTAGCCGAGCCTACTCTAGTGACATTCCGTATGCGTTGCATTAGGCATTTAAACATGGACTTGGATCATGCATGATTGCTAACATGTTCTTGTTTTGGCACGGAGTACTAGGTGAGCTCTTTATGCTTTAGCATCTCACATGAGTGTGAACGTTAACATGATAGCATGATTACCACGAGGCTAGATGCTTATTTGATGAACTGCTTGAATGCCTGTGGGTGAAGGTTGGATTGTTTGAGTTGGGATAACTCGTTGAAATCTGTATTTTAGCCTACTTGTGAGTAGCAAATTCCAAAGCGTTTTCCAAACAAACGGATATGCAATGATTTGTTCCAATTTAGGCGATTTGGTCTATAATTGTTTGCTGTGCGCATAACATAGTAAATCTAGGCTAATGACCGGAATAAGAACACATAACGTTTTCAAAAACGGATATCACGGTTAGTAGAGGCCGATCTTCGGATCGGGCGAGAGGGGGTGCTCATAGCTGACCTTCCCCAATCGTACCCAAGCTCCCGAACTGAGGCAACTTTGGTGATGACGGACATGTGGCCTTTGGCACCGAGTCAGGGTTTCCTAAATTTTCCAAAATAAAATATTTAGGTGGCGACTCTGTATTTGGCAACGCAGTCTATGTTTGACACTTCTTTTCAAAAATCTGTTTTCTCAAAACGATTTGTCGGATTTGGACTCTTTGGTTCAGATTAAGAATCGTGACAGTTGGAGAGTCCGAACTGTAGTGAACCCAAAACGAACAGAACGAGACTCATCCTCCCGGGGCGTTCGGGGACGTCTACAGTATGTAATAAGTATGTGTGTATCTATATGAATGTGTCTATGTGTATATATATATATATATATATATGTATATACCGTATGTATATAATAAGTATGTGTGTATCTGTATGCATGTGTCTATGTGTATATGCATATGTGTCTGTGTTTAAATGTAAATATAATATGTATATGTATATACCGTATGTATATAATATATATGTGTCTATATGCATATATATATATATGTATATGTATGTAATACATATTTTTATATATCATTTGTATCCGTATATGTATATGTGGTATGTATATAAATGTTGAAAACAAAACAAAAAAAAATCAATATCAACAAAAAAAAAAAATTCAAAAAGAAATTTTTCAAAAACAACAAAGAAAAATTCAAAAAGAAATAAAAAATAATAAAATAAAATAAAGAGAAGAAAATTATGGAAAATGGAGGGGAAAAAATCATTTTGTGTATTCATCTGTTGTGCATTCATCATATTTTAAAACCAAAATGAGCCCTAACCCCTTTTAAAACCAACCAGGTCATACACCTGTGTTTCTGCCTATGCCCGAGCAATTTGGCTGGTCGCAACTTTTCTACCATGGGAAAATTATATTTGGCCGAGTGTCTCATATTTTGGCCAGATAGGTTTTGATTTGGCCTTGGGGATCATGTTTTTGCTAGCTAGCTCATAATTTCGCCGAATTGCTCTAATTTTGTATGGGAATTGCAAAAATTGGCAGGGTCAGTCATATTGGACTCAAGTGTTGGGGCCAAGCATTCTTATTTGCATCAAGTGACAAGCAAAGGGCACACCCCAATCACCTCCAGTCTCAGGAACTCAAGAATAGCATTCGGAATGTATGCTTTGGTGTCGCCACCTTTCCTCCTTTCGCGTGAAACGTGTTAGGATTTCAGATTACTTGGTTAAAACCTTCTCTCTCTGTGTATGAAATACGGCTAGGTACGCTTGTTGGTTATACCACCTTTCCTCCTCTCGCACGAAACGTGTTTGGATCTCAAATCCTCATTTCCTCCTCTCGCATGAAATGCTTTTGGATCTCAAGTTCGCATTTCCTTCTCTCATGTGAGACATGAACTATCATCGACTGTGCGGTAATGCATAAGTCTAACTATCATCGGCTATGCGGTAGCGCGTAAGTTCAACTTTCACTAGCTACGCGATAGCACGTAAGTCCAATTTTCATCGACTGTGAGGAAACGCGTAAGTCCAACTTTGAATCTGCTGTGCGGTAGCGCTTAAATCCAACTTTCACTGGCTGTGTGGTAACATGTAAGTCCAACTTTCATCAGCTATGCGGAAGCCCGTAAGTCCAACTTTAAATCAACTGTGAGTTAGTGTGTAAATCCAACTTTTAACTTGCTGTGTAAAAGTGCGTAAGTCCAACTATCGTCAGTTGTACGAAAGCGCGTAAGTCCAACTATCATCACCTCTCGCATGAAATGCATTTGGATCTCAAGTTCGCATTTCCTTCTCTCATGTGAGACATGAACTATCATCGACTGTGCGGTAATGCATAAGTCCAACTATCACCGGCTATGCGGTAGCGCATAAGTTCAACTTTCACTAGCTACGCGATAGCACGTAAGTCCAATTTTCATCGGCTGTGAGGAAACGCGTAAGTCCAACTTTGAATCTGCTGTGCGGTAGCGCTTAAATCCAACTTTCACTGGCTGTGTGGTAACATGTAAGTCCAACTTTCATCAGCTATGCGGAAGCCCGTAAGTCCAACTTTAAATCAACTGTGAGTTAGTGTGTAAATCCAACTTTTAACTTGCTGTGTAAAAGTGCGTAAGTCCAACTATCGTCAGTTGTACGAAAGCGCGTAAGTCCAACTATCATCAACTGTGTGGTAGTGCATAAGTCCAACTATCATATGTTGTGCAGAAGTGCGTAAGTCCAATTTTTTGTCGACTATGTGGAAACATGTAAGTTCAACTATCATCGACTGTGTAGAAGCACGTAAGTCCAACTTTCAACCAGCCGTGTGGTAGCATATAAGTCGAACTATCACTAGCTATGCGGTAGCACGTAAGTCCAACTTTCACCGGTTGTGCAGTAGTGCGTAAGTCCAACTTTCATCGACTTTGTGAAACACGTAAGTCTAACTTCGTGCAATAGCGCATAAGTCCAACTTTGAATCAATTGTGCAGTAGTACGTAAGTCTAACTTTTAATTGTATTTCGAGCATATTATTTGCACGAGGTTTGCCTCGCATGTTGCCATCATTATAGCTTATCATCATTGCATTGTATTGCATCAATCATGAATTTTTGAAACAAAAATCAGCTTCACGAAGTGTGTAAGTCCAACTTTCAATTGTATTTCGAGCATGTCGTTTGCATTCTGCCCCTGACCAACCATGGTTTGATTCCTTGCAAAGGGATACGTAGGCAACCTTTGAGTTCAACTAACTGCATTTGCATCATGTTTGTTTGCCCAAGTCTTACGGCCTTGTCAAAAGGGTCATCTTCAAGCTTTGACATTTACTCACACCATGAAATGATTTCGAGCTCTGTCAAAGAGGGGTAACTGTAGACATCCCATTTTGACCGGCCCAAAAACTTGAGCGCTTTCTTTTGATTAACCGATGATGAAAACAGTAATGTGTTTCTCACAACATTCTCAGTAAGAAAGATAGAATTTTTGCTTCATTTCTAGCCCTAAGCCTGTTTTGGCCAAGTGTTTGAGACCTCATTCAAAATCTCTTTCGAAACCTTCTTTCTGCACTTCATTATGAATACTTTCGTAATGTTTTGAGGCACACTTTTAAACTTCAAAATGAAACATTTTCTCAGGAAATAGAGCAAAAAACAGCGTGGAAATAGGAGGAAAGGATGAATTCTGTCAAAAAATCATGTTTGATGAAAATTAGTTAGGCCTTAGCAATTGTTTTGGCCAGCTAGCCAAGGTTTTGGCCGGCCAAGCCAAGGTTTTGTCCGGCCGACTAGTTTTTCCAGAAACAGAGCAATTTCGGCAAAATTCTTGCTAGAAGTGTGTGGAACATGCTATTCCAAATATTTCTTGATGCAGTCATGCATGAGATACACATCTCCCTACCCTCCATTATCTTCCTTTGGCCTCCAATGTCAAAAGAGCATTTGTCTCTTACCCCAAAAGGAGCATCCAATGCAACCATCATTGTCACTCCATCATCCTTTCCTTACTTTGCCCCCTCCCATCTGCTTGATTAAGCTTTGTCGGGTGTGTATCTACTCATCTCTCATTGTCAAGTGAGTTGGCCTCTTCAACAAAGTCATTGGACTTTGTCATTTTATGGCTTTTGTTTTCAATCTTCTCCCCTACCACCTTTTCTACTAAGCATTATTTTATTGCCTATACGAAGATGATCAGATTAGTAGGAGAGGAGGATTGACTTCAGAAAAAGAAAGTTAGAGAGAAAAAGAGAGAAGTTTATGCTTTGAAGCAAAAACTCCCATTTCCAAATATACACTACCGTGCACTGATATTCCATCCTTAAAACACCAAAATCACCCTAAAAACTCTGATATAGCCAGGCCTTAGTAGTCTTGATCAAAGGGTGTGAGTGTGGTTAAAATAAAGGAAAACAGAGAGTTTCCCCACACACTCTGTTAAACACCCAAAATTATCATTAACACAAGAATTTCGAATTTCAAATTGAGAACTAAGAAATACACTTCCTAAATTTGAGGGTGATCAAAAGGAAGTTTGGAAATCAAATCCTTTCCTTGGTAGGTGAATTTTGCACAATTTTATTCTCTTTTACTTTCTTTCTTATTTTGAGTTTTTTTCTTTCATTTGATTTCATATTGTAAACTTGTTATACTCTAACTAGGAGTGATTAGTTAAGCCACCCATGTTTTCCATGCTTGTTTCTATCTTTGGTGCTTGAAAAATACAAAACAAAGTTTTGACTTGGCCTGATTGGCCGGCTGGCTAACTTTTTGGCTTGCTGGCCAACCTCTCTTGCACAAAACCCAGCAGCGTCACAGCGTTAAGCAGAACAATCTCCAACAATCTCCGAGACCCCCCTAAAGCTTTTGTTTTTCCTGTTTTTCTTTCAATTTAAGAGAGATCTGTGAGGATATATCATGTTGTAATATTTTCTTTCCTCCCCCCTATTCGGAATTGTAATATTTAAATGTTGCAACAATTTCCTGCCTCGCTTGTTTTTGTCCCATTCTTTTACTCGCTTCCATATGTGTACAAATGTAGTATATTCTTTGTCATCATAGCTATGCTTTACAATCACGTTTCATGCATCTTAATTCAGCTGAATTTGTATTTGTGAGTATAATTGATTATTACGTGATTTTGTGCACAACTTCATGTTCTTGATATGAATCACATGTCATGTTTTAGAAGCCGAATCACTAGTTGCATATCGTGAATGAATTGCATTATAATCTTGTATATAGGATCATGCATGTTTTACTAACTTTGTTTTGAACCTACTTGCGAGACGCCTGTAATATTTAAGCTTTCATGCTTTAGCATCCCGTTTGTGTATGTTTTTCTTACTATGCTTCCTACTATGCGGCTATGTGCTTATTTGATATATATCTATGAATTTCTGTGGATGGAGATTGCGTTACTCAATTTGGAACAAAATTTATTTTCATGTCGCAAACTCAAGTTTCCGTCGAGTTGTTTAAAATGCTTTCAAAAATACATGAAATCGAATTATTCTGAAATAAATGACACAATCTATACTTGTTTGTTTCACATAGTAATTTTAGCATTTGTTAAATAACTTGAATATGAACATATAAAGCAAATAAAATTCATATCATGATTTACCAAAGGCTGATCTTTTATCAGGTGAGCGGGGGTGCTCAATTAATAACCTTCCCCTCTCATACCTAAGGTTCCGAGCCAAACAACTCTAGTTATGACGAACAATGGCCTTACTACGAGTCACGGGTTTCCTAATTTTCCAAAAATATTGAGTGGCGACTCTAAAATCTGGTGATGTAGTCCATTTCTAGTAAAGATTTTTGCAGTAAACTAAATTTCAAGAAAATTTGCCAAATAGGAACTCTCATCTGCGTTTCACATTGCATTTGTGAGACTAGATCGAGGATACTGGGGGTCCGAACTGGTAATGCATGCGGGTACCCTGTGGGCATGTTACAATAACATTCAAGCATATTTATGCAAACATATCATATGATCAAACCGAGTGTATGTTCGGCCCGATAATCCCAGTAGTGCTCAGCCTGGGGCAAATACCATAGGCGTGAAAGAAAAACACCAACTTTAATTGCAAAGATAAAGAAAAAAAATACCATCTAAAGGCACATTGGCCTCACAAACATTAGAAAAGAAACATTGTCTTAAAGATCAAGAAGGCAACTCATCAGACAAACCGAGTTCCAGTACATTAAAAGGAAAAAGAAAAAAGAAGAAAATAAAGAAAAGTCAAAAGCCACTTCATTTACTGCGATTGGTAAACAGTTCTTCAATACCAGGGACCACAACTTCATCTGGAATTGCCTTGGAAAGAGAAGCAGAGGTAGTACCAATGTCTTGAGCAGCAGGAGCTTCAGTAATTCCTCTCTCTGCAGTACTTCACACCTAGGCCTTGCCTTCATCAACTTCCACTAATTTCTTGGCAGCATCCTTCTCTTGGGTCTTGGTAGTAGAACCAGCACTTGGAGAGATCTTAGATTGTGAGGTTGCAACAGCTTTGAGAGAAAAAGACTTAGAGGGAACAAGGTCATCTTTAAACAAGTAAGACTCTTCAAGGACCTCAGTGCCAATTAAAGCACTCATTTATCTTTTCAGGAAGAACTTGTTGCGAAGGACAAGCACTTCCTTTTTATAAGTCGCGCCAGTTTCATCCCAACCTTGTTGCTAGTATTTAGCCTCCAAAACAGTTCGTTCAGCCTCCATAATAGCAACAATGGCCTCCATCTTGGCAACCTTCCCTTCAAGATTTGTTTGCGTCTCTATGGCAACATCCCTGGACTTCTCAGCAACAACATCAACGTCATTTAGCGAAAAAACTTCGCATTTCGCGACTTTTTGGCCCTCTTTCTCATTCTCTAGGCCCACAATCAGCCTACATTACTCCTAGCCACCTCCAATACGACCTTCTCCAGAGTTTCAGTACGAGTTATAGAAAGATGCATCATTTGAATACACTGTAGGTACAAAATGCAATAAGGAAAAGAAACAGTATTGCTTCACAGAAAAGAACAAAAGGGACTACAAAAATGCTTATAGTGGTCATCATTTGCAAAGTCCCCTTCATGATTAGAATGTCATGACGTCCATTAAGGTCTACCATATCTATGGATAGAAGCAGGGTCTTGGTCTGATCAAAAACGAATTCACCAGACGCAACAACTGAATCAGAAGTAGAAATAGACCTGCCTTGGTGCAGCATTGGTGGTTCCTATTGCTTAAAGGACTCATCAATGATAAGCTTCTCAAAAGCCTTACCAATCTTCTCTTTTCTAGTTTCTCTCTTGCTCTTCTTGGCCTGTTTAGCAACCAAGGCCTCTCTTAAGCTTCACTTCCAGTATAACTCTTCAACTCAATCTTGACTCAAACAGTCTCTAGGGCAGAAAAAGAACCAAAAGCCTCTACCTCTAAGTCCTCAAGTACCCTTATCTTCGCCATCAATCTGCCTTTTGTCAAACTAGGGTAGGAGAAGGGGTCCTCTCAGTGGATTGGCTCTTGGTACGGTGACAATTAGTAATCAGTGGAGCGAAAGGTATCTCTGTTTCGATATCAGAATCCAATAAAGCGGCAAAAAGTCTGGTTTTCTTTGGGATGGTGGTTCCGTAGGTACCCTAGTAATCTAACAATTCAGGGGTAGATCTCTTCTTATACCTCCGGATAGATCTAATCACTTCAGTATTCTCATGATTTGGCCTCATTTGGTAGCGAGAAGGCTTTACAAAACAGGGAACATAGTCAGCAAAGTAGTCAAACAAAATAGATAAATGACATATTCAAAAAGACTCAAATACAAGAGCAAAGATGAAGAACTGAATATCCATCTTTTTTGGGGCATCCGTTCAGTTTGAATCTTGGTTCCGATAGGGAACTCCCAGTTTCCTCCTATTTCAAGGAAGTCATCATAGTGTTTGTTAAAATCAAGCAAATCAGTAACCAGATGGGAATCAACGAAACGAACGTGAAGGTAATATGCACGGTGGTCCTTGTTATGAGAAAGGGTGTAGTAGCCTAGGATATCCCAGACATCTAAATACAAACCTAGTCTTCTATTCAGGTTAGAAACACCACAGACCACTCAAAAAAGGTTTACAAACACTTATATTAGGGTTAGTTGAACTTGGGGAAGAACACGGTAAACCAAGGGGTCCAGTGGGAAATTTACCTCTCATTCGGCAATAGCAGCAATGAGAAATGCATCGGTGGACCTCATTCCTATGTGCTTGGCATCAACCTTTGCTAGCTCAAGGGTAACATTGTTTGAAATCCCATAATCATGAACAAGGCCATCACCCCAAGAGTATCAATTAGGGCATGAAACTTACCCATAATCCAGACCAAAACAAGAAAAAATAAAGAAACTCTAAGAAAAAGGTAGAAAATGGTGCAAATCACAGGAAAACAATGGCACAAGGACCAAAAGTGGCAACGAAAATTAAAAAAGAAAACGCAAAATAAAAAATAAAAAATGAGAGAGTCAAGCGTACTTACAAAGATTTAGTGGACAAGCAACGATCGTTGAAGAAGAATGTGAATTTTGTAGCTTGGAATCAAAAAGAGATGGCGGTGTCTAGGAACCAACAACACTGGAGAGAAACGTCGGAGTAATTCACCGTCAAAACCAGAAAGAGAGAGTGAAAGGGTTTTGGAAATTCAAACTTTGGGAACTAGTGAAGAGGTGAAAGGATAGCCCCTGGGGTTTTTCATACCCTCAATTGACATAATGGTATAAATCACATCCCTTTGCAGTGAAACGGTGCACTACCTTTGCGCACCAACACTATGCTGCCACGTGTCCTCACAAAAGGACGTATGCAGAGTGTGTGTGTGTGTGTGTGTGTCAAAATTTGAACCACCACCAAGGCCGAACTAAAAAAGGTTTGAAACAACGCAACGATTGAACTATCGATCAATAGCTCTCGCCAAAGGAACCTTACCGTAAGCTAAGGGCAAATGAAGGAGCAAAATATAAATGGAGCGGATCCAAGCCTTAGCTCAATCCAAACCACTAAGGGTAAACCCAAATGGTCATCTGATATAGGCTAGATACCCATGTGGACAAAATCATTGATCTAATCTCCACATGAATTATCTATCCAAGTCCTTAAGCACTTGGGCCAAGCATATTAAGGAATAGGCCAGCCTAGGCGCGGTACTGAGTAGGGCCGAACTGGAGGTCAAATACATCAATAGAACCGAAGTGGGATGAACCCACATAAGGTTATCCAAATGGGCTAGCCCATCTCTACGAGCAACATCATAAAAGGCCAAACTAAGGTATAATCGGAGCCAAGCTAAGGAATCCTTAAGTAAACATTGAAGCTGTGAATGCATGCATATGCAAAGTGCCACCTTAGTTGGTCCCCCCTTCCTAGAATCACTGAAACAGTTAATAGAAGGAATGTGATCTGTTATATACAAAGCTATAATGAGCACATGACTCCATGGTTAACCACCTTGTGGTCCCCCCACCTTGGACAATGTTGAAGAGAGCCTTGAAGCACCCAAATTCCATGAAACCCATCTTGGAGAAAAAGCAAAGTCTTCTTTATAAGCAACACTCTCTTCACATTGAAGGTAACTAATCTTGAACTAACTCATCTCCTCTAATCATACATTGAACATTCTTTCTCTTCCTCTCTCTACACCTAAAGAGAGTATTTCATCTTCTTCGATCACTCAGTCCCACACCGAAGGGATTTTCCAGCCAACCCAGGCCGGGTAGCTCTGAAAATGCTCTGTTTTGCAAGACTTGGTTCCTATATAGTCCAATTCAGTCTCAAAGCTCTGATCCACTTCATCTAGTGCGGTCTTTAGTACGCACAAGCTCCACTCTTGGTAACCTCTAAACTTGGTGAAGAGCTAATAATGTGCTGCATTGCTGTTTTTGAGCCCCAGTCAACGTGGTAATATTACACGAAATGGGAATGACACATTAGCAGATCGATTATGTAAGTAAAAAGTTTCTTGACTTCAAAATAAAGTACCTTCAATTGGAGAATATTTCTTTGGCCTTAACTTCTTTTTTTTTTTTTTAATCTGCGAAAGTTAATTGTTAGTTATTAGATATTAGATAAACACTATGAGAGTTAGTCTCCCCATCCTTTGCAAAACACCAAGTGCTTGCATCCTTAATTCAATTCCCCTAAGGAGAGTTAAACCCATGACATCCGCCTAGGAACTAAACCCTTAAGAAAATCATGGTAGCTAACTAGGCTAGGCCTAGGGGTGTAAATATGGCCAGGCTCGGTCCACCTGAGCCCAAGAAATTAAGTATGACTTATGTTTTTTTGGTTATGAACTTATGACTGAAACGTACAAAATTATATAGTTTTCTTCTTTTGAAATGAATAATTTTATATATATCAAAATGAAAATTGTAATATTACAATCATTAGATTAAATAGATAATATTTATTAAATGAATAATTTTTATTTCAAAATGAAATTGAAATATTACAAAAATTTATATCATTAAATAAAATAAATGTAGATTATTGATGATGGTAGAGCAATTGCATCACTATAACTCAAGTATATCCCAATTAGGTTGACACGTACTAGCTTACCAATCATTTGAAAGTTTGAGAAATAATTGTTTGTTAGAAATAAAATGGGAGAGAGGGAGATATTTATAGTAGTTTGGGAGGGAGGGGGGTCAATTTGTAAAAAAAAATCGACCATTGAAGCAAAACAGTCAAATGACCGTTTGATTATTTATTTATTTATTTTGGATATGACCGTTGCAGCATTTGAATTATTATTAGTTTTTTTAATTTTTAATTTTTTTTTTTTTTTTGAATTTGTCCATTACAGCGAGAGATGTTAGAAGGGCTGCAGGTCAGGTCGGGCCATGTCGAGCTGCTGCCCGTAAGGTGAAATTTTTTTTGGGCCAGGTCACAGGCTAAACTGGGTTTCAAAATGATGGCACGGGCCCAAGTCTAGGGTCCTAAGCTGGGCTCAAGCGCAGGCCTAACCGAGGTCGAGCCCACCCCGGTCGTAGACGGGCACCGGGCTGCCCACAGCTCTCGGGCCACTTTTACATCCCTAATTCCACCTAATTGGTCTTTCTTTAGCCTAAATGGGATTTTTTTTTTTTTTAGACTTAAGAGAGTTATTTTAGTTAGATTGAAAAGTGAGTTCGAGAGACTCTTGGGGAAAGTTCTTGCTGTTCTTGGAAGATCTTGAATCTTGGAAGGCTTGGTGGCTTGGATTTTGTCTCCACCATCTCCTCTCTCCATTTACTTGCAAAATCTTCATCTCAATGGGGTTCTCTACACTTTCTTGACTTCTCTATATTTTCATGCCTAATATTGTGAGATCCATATCATCATCATGCTTTGCTCTATTTGCGTACCTTTCATCAATTATTGCTCTTCTTGTTTCATTTCGCATGAAAATGATGGAAAGGCATGCATTACGATTTTCGAAAAATGTTATGTATATGTATTTTATAACTAAAAAAGATAGTATAACTTCATATTTTTGAGTCATAATTAAAAAGAAAATGTTTTAACTAAACACAACATGAGATATAATTAAATAATTCAATAATCATAACTAAAATAATATTTTAATTGAAGAATAAAATTAGTCATAACCCAAAAAAGAAAAAAAAATAGCATAACTAGGGATGCATATAATGCACCACTTTGAAGAGTGTGTAGGTTAGAATTTTTTTTTTTCTTCCAACCTTCTTTGTTACCTAATTGTCCTAATGACTTTTGAGGAAATATATATAATATTTTAATTATTAAAATGTATAAATTTTTTTGTTAAATTATAATTTTTTTTTTTTTTTTTTTCTTGACACATTTTTATGCGCTATGCAACTACAATATTAAAACATTAAACAAAAAGAGAAGTGAAGAAGGAGAAAACAAAAAGGAGACTTACACTCACTGTTTGCATGCGTGGTCACTAAAGTTGAAAGTGAAGAAGTGAGAAGTCAAGAACGAGAAAACAAAAAGGAGACTCACTGTTTACAATAATTATGTGAAAAGCTAAAAAGGATGTGTATAGGAAAAGTTAAAAAGATTTGGAAGAATTTAATAAATGTTGAATTTTTTTTATAAAAAAATTAAGAAATTAAGGTTGACATATTGGAATTCCCACAAAATTTGTGGGTTAGAGATAGATATAAATAAATAGATAGATATAGATATAGATATTTATATTTATTTTAATTTTTTTTAATATACAAATTTTTTGTTTTTAAAATGGTGCTGCAGTAATTATGATAGAAGTAAAAAAATTTGTGGGTTGAGAGAAGTTAATAAATGCTGAGGTTAAGTTTAAAAAAAAAACAAAAACAAAAAATTAGAAAATTAGGATTGACATATATTGGAGTTCTCACAAAGCTTGTGGGTTAGAAACTCCATTTTTCTTATATAATATATAGATAGATATAGATACTCAAAAATTAATCGCGGAAAAAGTATTTAAAAAATTGTTTAAAAAATTCAAAAAAATTTTTATTTATATTTAGTATTTATATTTTAAGGATTTTATATTTAATAGTCAGGAGTTTTGTTAACAAATGCCGCACTTGTTAAGGATGAAAAAAAATAAGCCTAACTCTACTATTGTGGAAAAATAAATAAATAAATGCAATAACTATCTGATTGTAAAAAATTAAGGTGGCTAAAATATCCTTATTTATTTATTCTTTTTTGTTTTGTCTCTTTTGTTTTTTCTTTTCATTTCCCAACATTCTAAAACTAACTTCACGTTTTTATTGAAATATCATGTTGCCAAAAAATATATATATTTATTGATATAATAATGTCGGTGTAATATTATTTTGTAAAAAATATATATATATATATATATTTATTAGTATATATA